>RJWT010021735.1:0-17468 GCA_004365215.1 Cuniculus paca | reverse complement strand
TCATTCAAGAGATGCAAATTAAAACAACACTGAGATTCCATTTCACTTCAGAAAGAATGGCTATTATCAAGAGGTAAAAAACAAATAATGGTGGGGCCATAGGGGAAAAGGAACCCTTTTCCACTGTTGGTGGGAGTGTAGATTGGTGCACTAAAGAAGATAAGAGTTTTTTAATACAGTGAAGTGTATTTACTCTTTGTAAATAAGGAAGGGAAGAGGGGTTGAAGGGAGGGGAAGGAATGGGGAAATAAGAATCAAGATATATTATGCACTGGTACAAATTCCCTATGATGAGTGTGATCATTATGTATGTCTAAAATATACCAATAAAAATTTTTTTTAAAGTTACAAAGCTTTTGGAAATAAGGGAAGAGAGGTTGAAGGGATGGGAGGGGGATGGGGGGGTGTGCCTATAAAATTAATTTTTAAAAAAGAGATAAATACCAGTTGTTCATGATGTACTATCCTTTTTACACATTGCTGGATTTATGTTGCTTGTATTTTTTCAGGACTTTTTGGTTTATATTGACAGGAGATAATTGGCCTATAATTACCTTTTCTTGTAATGTCTTTTTCTGACTTTGTTATGAGGCATATACCAGTCTTCTAAAACAAGTTAGAGTAGTCTTTGTCTTTTCCATTTTCTGAACTTTTTTATAGGTTTGTTATTCTTTTTTCCTTAATGTTGAAGTCATCTTTAGATCTAAGATTGTTAATTACTAATTGAGTTTTTAGTGACATAGTTTGATCTGATTTTTCTTTCTTCATAATTTGGTTATATGTATAAGTTTAGAAAATCTTTGTTTTCATCTAAATGGTCTAATTTACTGGATTTTGATACATTGTGTTTTCATTGTCTTGTAGTTTGAGTTTCAGATTTTAGTTTTTTTCTTTGACTCATAGGTCCTTCACAAATTTCTAAGTATTTGGAGATTTCCCAGAATACTTTTTCTTGTTGATTTCTAATTCTTTTGTTAAAGAACATACGTTTCAATCTTTTAAAAAAATGTATGGGAGTTTCTTTATGGTGTGGCATAGGAGTAGGCAAATTATGACCTACAGACAGGCCACCTGCTTTGTTAAAGTTATACTGGACTACAACCTTCACCATTAGTTTTACATATTGTGTATGGCTGCTTTTCACTCCAGTGAAATACTGTAGTATTGAATACTGTAGTTGTAAAAAATGCGTTCTCTGAGCCTAAATCTTTTATTGTCTTGTCTATTCCAAAAATGATTCCTGGATCTTGGTCTAACATTTGATCTATGAAATGTGGTCAATAATATAATGAATGGTTAAAATTGTTTTACTCCCTCTCACTTTGAACACACCCCATCGTTCTTGCCATGTTGTGAAGCAGTTCTGCAAGTTCTCCTTTATGAATGTCTTTAGTTGCACTGGCTTGGGCGCTTCAGTGTCCTGAATCAATTCAAAATGTTTACCTTTCATGGTCATTTTTGGGGAAGAGCCAGAAGTTACATGTGCTAGATTCTGTGAATAAGGTGGATGAGGATACACAGTACTGTTTTTGTTTGATAGCAATTGTTGTACCAGAAGTGATATGTGAAACAGAGCATTGTCATTATAGAAGGTGAAACTATTTGCCTGTGTCTGAGGCTCTTTTCTATGCACATTGTTTCTCAAAGGCTCCAGTAATGCCATATAATATTCAGAGTACACTGTGGTCTTCTTAGGTACAAACTCAGCTCACACAATTCCATGAAGGCCAAAAAACAAAATCAGTATCACCTTGATGTTAGATCATGATTGACACACTTTTTCTGCATGAGGAAAACTGGGTAATTTCATTGAGAGCTGTGACCCTTGCTCTCAAGATAACCATAGACCCAAATTTCATCTCCTATGGTGACATTTCTTTAAAAACTAGAATCTGAAGCAGCACAATTATAGAACTCCACACAATAGTAAAAATGCATGGATCAAATTTTGTACTCACCTCATCTTCCTATCTGGAGCCATAAGAGATTTCATCAGTAATGGTCAACTGTCTTTTTGATTAAATCATTTTATTCTTTCAACATTTTCTTGGATTTTTGACATTGAAGGTCATCTCAGTCTCTCATTTTCAGCCATTTTGCAACCATTACAAAATAGCTCCTACTGAAATCACTCAAACCACTTAAACCATCTGCATAGTCACTGCAGTCAACATAAGCTAATTTTAACATTTTGTGTGTTTCTTTAGCACTTCTTTGCAGTCAGCAAAATTTTATGTTAATATATTGTGATTCTGCCAGAGCTCACAACTGACTGTTGAACAAGTTAAAACTTATCACAGACTGTTATGAAGGTTTGAAGCACCAATTTTTTATTGAAGACCTCTGCTTTTCCATCGGATGGCCCTAGGCAGCACCATTTAATGTATGTTTTGATCATGCTACATATCCTAAATAGTATAGGGCAGAGGTGGTAAACCTGTGGCACAGGTGCCACAACGGGTTGTTTGCCATCGCTGGTGTAGGGCATATGTGTGTGTTTCAATGTATATTCTGGTCTTTGACTGTGGAATAGTCTAGTGGTCAGGTTAAGTTGGCTTATTTGCCCAAGTCTTCTGTATATAGTACTCAGTTGTTTTTCTTTCAAGTTCTGTCAGTTACTGAGAGACACTGAACTCTCCAACCATAAATGTATTGTTTTTTAATTATTTCTGTAACATTATTGTATGCATTTAAAATCTGTAATAGGTTTCTGTACATTTAAAATTTTCCGTAATAGGTTTCTGTACATTTAATTTTTTTATATTTTGCTAATATGTTGACTCTTATAGTGATACAGTTCTGTCTCTAGAAATAGTCTTCGTTTTAAAATCAGTTTTGTCAAGGGCCGGGGATCTAGGTCAGTGGCCTAAGGGCCTGCCTGGCAAGCATGAGGTCATGAGTTCAATCCCTGGTGCTGCAAAAAAAAAAAAAGAAAAGTCAGTTTTGTCTAGTACTGGTTTGCTATTCTATCATAGAATTTCTATTTCTGTGAGTTGTTTTGTTTTGTTTTTGGGTCTTTTTGAGACAGTTCAGGCTGGCCTTGAACTCACTTTGTAGCCCAGGTTGGCCTTGAACTCATAGCAGTCCTCCTGCCTCAGCCTCCTGAGTGCAGAGGTTACAGGCATGTGCAACCACATCTGGCCCCTCTTTTTCTATTTTTTAAATTCAAACTATTTGTATCTCTGAATTTAAAGATTTCATAGACCATATATAGGTGACTCTTGCTGCTTTTATTCAGCCTGATCCATCTCTACCTTTTCATTAGAATGTTTAGTTCATCCGTGTTTATGTAGATTTTTATATGATTTGATTTGTACCTGTTATTTATTGTGCTTTGTGTATACACTTTTAAGTATGCTATGTTAATTCCTTTTTTATCTGTTGTATTATTTATGGTAGTTGATATGGAGAATATACTTCTTCAGCTTACCTAACACAACTCCTATTTTCCCCTTCTCCCCTTCTCTTTTGTACTGTCATCTTATGTATTACTATCTGTGTGTTATCAGCATAACAATATAGGTTATAATTACATATTGATATAATTTATATTTTTAATAGAAATTAAGAGGAAAATTACAGTTTTTATGTGCTCCATATTTACCATTTTCATTACTTTTCATTCCTTCCTGTGGGTTTGAGTTTTTATACTGCATCATTTTCTTTCAGCCTAAAGGACTTCCTTTAGTAATTCTTACAGGGAAAATCTAATAGTATTTCTTATAGGGAAAATCTGTCAATATTGGTCCCCCCTCCAATTACTATAAAATAAACAACACAAAACTTGTGCCTTACTGTTTTTAAGTATACAACTTAGTGATCCTGAATATATTTATATTGTGTAACCATTAACCATTGTCCATCTCAAGAACTCTTTTTATCTTGGAGGACTGAAGCTCCATACCTATTAATAATTCCTGGTTTCCCCCCCAACCATTAGCAACCTTCATTCTTCCTCCCTGACTTTGACTAGACTCAGTACAGTACTTCATATAAGAGGAATCATAGGCATTTATCTGTTCGTGACTGGCTTATTTCACTTAGCAAAACATTCCCAAGGTTATCCATGTTGTAACATATGTCAGAATTTATCTTTAACATGGAATAATAGTTCATTGTCTACGTATGCCACATCTTCCTTATTGCTTCTTAAAATGAACAGTTGGATTGCTTAGGGTTGTTTATTTGTTTGTTTGTTGCATATATACCTGTTGTGAACTTGGTAGATCATATATTAGATTTGTTTTGGGATTTTTGAGGGACTACCATAGCACTTTTCCACAATAGCTGTACCATTTTACATTCTAACCAACAGTGTACAGAGGTTTCAATTTCTCAACATCTTTGCCAATACTTGTTTTCTGATTTTGTTTTAATAGTAGCTGTCCTAATGGGTATGCAGTGGCATCTTGTATAGTTTCAGTTTTTATTTCCTTAATGTTTGGTGATATTGACCATCATTTTGTGTGTGCTTATTGGCCATTTCTGAAATCGTGCATCTTTCCTTATTTGTGTTTAGTGGCTTCCTAATGTCCTCTGTATGTATGGTTCCTTTTGAAAGGCAGTCTTCATTGTTTGACTTCTGAAAGGAAACTACAGTAGAAAAGTAAAGAAAACAGCCAGCAGTTTAGTCTCCTGGAAGTCGTATTAGCCATAGGGGGAGGGGCAACAACAGTAGTCACTAGCCTCTTTGCCTGCCCGTCTGTGATTCAAAGCAGTAGTCAGCAGTCCCAGTATTTGGAAGGCAGGGTTCTTTTTGCACACTCTTGACTTAAGTAGCTGTGTTCAGGCTGCTCCAGGAACAGGTGAGTAGCTGTCTGCCGTGAAGCTAAGTGAAGGGTGAAGTATGGGTACCTGCTACTCTGCTAAGAGCTAAAATTAACCAAAGTAAATCTTCATTTACTGCCGCTAGTCTTCCCACTGCCTGTAGGGCACAAGCCTATATACTCCAAAATTCAAAGATAGCTTCTGCCAGTGTAGTTGTTCTCTAGCTAGGGAGCAGATTTCTGGTGCCTTTTACTCTTACCATTTTCCCAGCATCTTCCCCTGCCTCCATTGCTTGAGGATAGTGTCACAGAGATGAGGTTAGGGTTGATACTTTTTTTCCCTTTTTTTTTCTTTCCACACTTTGAACATATTCTTCTGCCTCTGTCAAGTTTTTCTTTTCCTGCAGATAAGTCAGCTATTAATCACATTATTTTTCCTTGTGTATATTTTCTTTCTTTCTCCTTTTAGAATTTTCTCTTTGTCAGCGCTTTTATTACAATGTGCCTAGATGTCATTCTCTGTGTTTATTATACTTGGTTTATTGGGTTTCATGGATCAGTAGTAATATTTGCTATAAAATTTGGGAAGTTGTAATTGTTTTTTTCAATGTTTTTGTTCTCTTTCTCCATAGTGCCTTATTTTGGGCTTTTATCTATTCTTTGGATTGGATAATTTCTCTTAACCAGTTCCATGTTCACTGGTCCTGTCATCTGAAATTTGTTTCTATGCCTAGTTAGTTGAGTTTTTCACTTCTTTATTGTGCTTTTCAGCTTGAAAATTTGTTTGGGTTCTTATTCACACATGTATACAAGAACACATATTCTATTTAATTATTGAAATTTACTTTTATATTTTCCTTCAGTTTTCTTAACGTGGTATTCTTTAATTCTTTGAATGTGTTTATTATAGGTGATTGAAGTCTTTGTCCTCTAAACCTAACACCTGGGTCCATTCACAGGTAGTTCCTGTTGACTACTTCCCCGTCCTTTTTACTGTTGCAAATATGGGTCATGTTTTCCTATTTCTTTGAATGTCTTATAATTTTTAGTTGAAGCTGGGCATTTAATGTAATGTAGTAACTCTGGATTCAGTTTCATTTTTCCTGAGATATGTTGTTTTCTTTTAGTAATTTACCTGGACTCAAATTGTATAATCTGTCACTCGTAGTGGTCTATTTCCAGTTATTTTTACTTCAGTGTCTGCTGAAATTTTTATTTACTTTTATATTGTAACTTGACTTCCTGCAGATCACCCTTGTGTCTGTATAGATTTTATGTCAGCCAAAGATTTGGGTAGAGTTTATGTTCAAGCACTTGGACCCATAAAGCTTCTACATTGTACATTGATCAGTTCGTGAGGTGATGAATACATTTAAAATTATAACTGCTTTGCTTTTACTCTTCCCTGGTTTTCTCTAGTCTTCTCTGTGCGTGTATATAACTTCTTGGCCATCAGAGATCAGTAGAGACCTTATCTAAGCTTTTTTGCAAATGTCCATCCCATTTCCAGAGTTATCACATTGATTTCTGACTAGTTTGCTGTTCTCCCATTTGTTCCTGGGTTTATTGTTTTTAGCTATCACAGCTCTTGTTTTCATTCTCCCTACTTCCTACCCTGTGTCAAGTCCTCCTCTTTCGGGAACAAAGCAGCAGATTTTCTTGTCCAGTCTTACACTGATTAAATTACCTTCTTGGATTGGTTTGTTTTGTTTTGTTTTGGTCTTTTTGTTTGTTTGTTTGTTTTTATGTTTGTTTGTTTTTATTAACCAAGCTGAGTGGTGAGATTATGCTTTGGGAGCAGCTCCAAGCAAGAAGACCACAGTTCACAGTTTATTTGTCTGCAATTTACTGATTGCAAGCATTCTGAAATGGTTATCTATTTTGTCTGCTTGCTCTTTCACCACCCACAGTGAGGAGTCTCTGAACTTCATACCCCTGTAACCAGAAATGTCTCTTATGTCAGACTTCTTGTAAAATTTTCTTTGATAAAAGGTTTCATTTCAACTAGCTTTAGAGGGGGAAATGTTTTGTTTTTATTAATTTAAGAAATTGCATTTAATGGCCTGAAGCTGAGAGAATTCAGAAAATGTATTCATGGTATGACAGAATTTGATTTGGGGAAACTAATTCGCTTTATTTTAAAACTTCTCAATATGATTAAAGCTTCATTTTTTTTTTAATTGGAGTAGCCACTTGTTGGTCCCAAAACTTGCCCCTCCATTTTTCTTTGTTTTCATTCTTAAATCTAATTTTTCATGTTTCAATTCAGTAGTTCTTCCGAAATGCCTTGAGGATAATAAAAGACATGTAAATGAATGCCTTCTGGGTACTATACACAAGGCATGATTGCTTTTATATTTTTGTTTGTAATTTAATCCTCAATTTTATAAAGTAAGATATGTTAACTGGTTAAGATGTGAAGATTCAGAAAAATTTATCAGACTCTCTTAATTACACAGAGATAAGAGTTTTGAATACAGGTGTGCCAGTTAATTGCCAGTTTGACTGGATTAAGAGATGTGACTGGATCATGACTGTGCTATATTCATCAATCAATTAATCCATTGGTGTTCGTAGTTGAATGTGCTGATATGAGGCAGGCCAAGTTGGAGAAGGTGGGTCACTAGGGGTGTTCTTTTGGCTGTTGTGTGTCTTTCCAGGGTGCTCTTACCCTATGTTCTTGCTTTCCAGCTGCCATAAAATGAGCAGCTTTGTAATATGGGTCCAGTCAAGAGCAAGAAACTGTTACAGAAGGTTAAATAAGGCAAGTTTTATAGAAAGAAATATCTTCTGTGGTAAAGGAATCCATATTGGAATCCTGTGGCTGAGGGGCAATACTCAAGGAAAGATGAAGTTGGGAGGTGTTGAGAACTCCTACAATAGAATGGAGCTCAGCCCACTGACAGTAGAGTTCAGTGGTTTGGCCAGTTTAGAAACGGTTTGAAGATACTACTCCACACAAGATAAAAGACCACACTCTGGATTCTAGGCAGGTGAGGGAGAGGGAACTAACCTGTGGCATGCAGTGGGAATATAAGAATCAATGGCAACAGAAGACTTTCAGAGTTTGCATGGGAGCTCTGGATATCAGGTCAAGTCTACAGAAAGGCATCACCACATCTTACTAGTGCATTCACAGAAGGACTATGTTCTGGGTCCATGACTGGTGTCAGCTTCACCAAATGCCATGACAAACCCCCATCCTACACCTGCAGTGATCAGAGAATCCCTGCTCCTACAGTTTTCCTCTAGTACTCTACCCAGAAAACTTAATAGCACACTCAGTTTAAAATGAGAAGTACTTAAAGGAATCCCTGTTGTTTGTCACAAATCTTGAATTATGCTTTTAGAGCTGACAGCAGTAAAACAACTGATAGACTGCCTTGGTTACTTTTCTCTTGTTGCTGAGACAAAATACTTGACACCCAAAATGAAGGAAGGAAAGGTTTATTTAACTTACAGTTTTTGGAGGTTTCAGTCCATACTCAGCTGGCTCCAAAGCAGGGTGGCATGGCTAAGGGGCAGCCATTCAAGGAAGCTGCAAGCAATGAGCAAAAAGGACAGAAGGGGCAAAAAAGGGGAAAAGTATATGCCTCCTTCCCTCCCTTATATTGTATGCTGGCTACCCACCCTAGGTGGGTGCAGCACTCAAACCACCAATCCCAGAAATAGTCAATGAACCAGTCACAAATACTAGATTCAACTGCCTACTTGAGGCTTTTGGGGGGATATCCAAACACAAACCATAACATAGGCAAATATAAAGGATAAAATAATCATTTGCAAGATTTCCCTGACAATATTCTTTTTCAGTTCCATTCTGCTTAGATAACCCATCCTCTCTCCTGTCAAGTTCTAAGTTGAACTTTTTTTTTTCTCATTTGCTCTATTGATATTCTTTTATTCTATCTCGACTTCAGCCTTTTGTCTTTCCCTTTAGATTCCATTGTACTTTCTTGTCCATCTCACTCTCTAAGGGCACATTTTAGTGTCTCCATGTAGGATAAGGCCTCTCTGAGCCTTTGTTTTCTTCCCCTTCACATTTCCCTAATACTACCTTTTCTAAAAATTATGTTTTGTTCTATTTATTTCCTTGGTTTTTATCTGTATGATTTTGAGAATAACACTTGATTCCAACTTCCTTCTCCAGTCCTTATGATGATGACATATCAAAGGAATTATTTCATATCCACCCAGGAAAATTGTCTTCTTAAGGCAATTCTGCCTCAGGATGGATGGACAGAGGGATGGATGAATAGACAGATGAGAGAGAGAGACAGACAGACAGCAGACAGAAAAGCCAAGCCAAGCCTGGTGGTATAGCTCAGTGCAGAGGCCTTAGGTTCAGTCCTTAGTACCAGTAGGGTGGGGGGAAAATGTGCATTTTAATATACTTTCTTCCCTATTTGCATGAAGTGCTATAAACTAGAAAAGTTTCTTTTCCTTCTTTCTCCATTCTTTGTATGCTTTTTCACACTTATTCCCCCCACAGTTTTGGGTGCCCTCTATAGTTTGTTGTAAATATATCAGTAGAGACCCATTTTAAAGTAAAGAACCCCTGGAAATTTAACTATATAGAACACTTAAATTCGATCTTATTTTAAGGACAAAGAGATAAAAGACAAACTGTTTTTAAAAAAGAGGAGAGATTTATCAACTTTTTAAAAACTTTGATTAGCCAGGGATTTAGCTCAGCAGCACAAGCACCTGCCCAGTATGCGTGAGGTTGTGAATTCGATTCCCGATACTCCCCCCCATTTTGTTTTTAAACTTTGATTTATTATAAATAGTCTTTCTAGTTCAGAGTAATTAAGAATTTTACTTATATATAAGGCATTCTGGAAAATATTTTCGAAATACAAAATTTTGGCTATTGGTTACGGTATTTGAAATTTTTTAAGTGTAATTGAAGTTTTTTAAAAAAGGATTTTCAGAATTATATGTAAGATACATATGATCACATATTCAAGTTAAATAGATTAAGATGTTCAGTCTAAGCAAACCAACAACATAAAAATGTAGATTTACTGAATACATTTTTCATTAATCATTTTAAGGTAGAAAGTAGAAATGCAATTTGTTTCTTTTAAAGTGGTTCTTTTTACTGACAACCACATAACCAAAAAAAGGTCTTGTTCTTACAACGTCAGCTACTCAGTTTATAAATACTGTACTTATTTTATTATGGTAGTTAAATGTGGATATCTGAGTAACTTCATTGCTCTTTAAAAAATAACCTTGCCTTTTTTTGTAGCAAAAGTTTACTGTTCAACTTTTTTTTAAAAAAAAATCAGCAGGAACTTTGTAAACATTTGTATTTAAAACTCGCTTATTTATCTTTTAGGTTAAATCTGTAAAAACAGGATCCGTTTTTTGGACAATGTGCTGCTGTTTATCATACTTCTATATGGTAAGATTTCGTATTTGAAACTGTGGGTTCTAACAAACTTTAGCACAGTTCCTTTTCTCATTCTCATCAACAAGGACTAATTTTCTACTTTCTTTCTCCTAAAGCCATTAAGATCTTTTTATCTGATGTGTTCTTTCATTACTACCATCCTTTTCCTTTATCCCTATACCCAATCCTATATATAGACTTAAGTTTTGGTGGGGAGGACTAATACTCATTCCCTTAAATCAGTGTATACAGTGAATAACAGATTTCTCCAGATGTTAATTTTTAAATATTTTAACTTTTTATTGACATTTAGACTTTTTAAAATTAATTCCTAGCTTTATACTTTCAATTGCACTGATAAGAATGATGTTTTCCAAATAATATTACAAAATACAATGGTACATAAACTTTTTCCTGTTAAATATTGAGCGTTGGAACCGTGTTTAAACTTTAATACTTGGATAATTATAAATATTGTACAAAAATTAGTGTTCTCATATTAGGATTCACTAAAGAATGCTCAATGATGAAATAAATTGAGTTTTTATTAGTCGTTATCTACTCCGTCTGGTAAGTTGACCTGCAGCAGAAAAATGAGAAAATTTAGAAATCTTGCTGATAAAGATATCCTAAAGTGAAGATTGGCTTGTAGAAAGAATGTTCTTTAAGGTCCATCTTGTTTTCATTCTTCAAAGTACATGGAAGGAAAAAAAAAAAAGATAAAACCTTAAGATGAATCTGTGTGGGACAGAGGAAATAAAGCCCAATGTATTGAAAGGTCATACATAAGATTAACAAGTACTTCTCAAAACGTCAGATTCTGTTTCAGATTGCCTTACCTTCTCTTTGTTGGTAAGTAAGTAGGTAGAGTAGATAAGGCAGCATATTGATACTATGCTCAACTTTTCAAAATTCTAGTGATTCTCTAGTTATTAAACAATGGCCACCTACTCTGTATCTTCAAACTACCCTATATGATTTTTTTAAACAGATTTCTTAAGTTTGAGGTTAAATATTTTTTCATTTTTCTACCTGTCATTTTTACCCCATGGTCTATAGAATAGTCTTGTGCTGAAAATTAATCATAATTTTGCTGATATTTTAAACAAATACAGAATAAATACGTGCATCAGTGGCCTTATTAAAGTGGTTGAAGTCTGGAGTATGTTCTGTGCAAGTGTACCCAGTAATAGCAAATTCATTCTCTTCAGAGTTTAAACTTAAAGTTTGGAAATGACGAGAGACTGGTGTTTAATCAAGGCAACACTATTTTGATGGGGGAAAAAAAAATCATGTTACTGAAGCAGTAAGTAGATGTACATTGTAAACTGATGGCAGTTCCTTATAAGGGATTCTGAAATATTTTAGATAATGTCAACATTAGATTATTCATATATTCTCCTGAGGTGTTGGTATCAATGATTCTTTCAAGCTTTTAGTTATTAGAGTACATCTAAAAATTTTCATCTTGATAAGAGCTTGTTGCCTATTGAATGTACTAGAATATTAATACTTTTAGTTGAGGGTCAACATTCTTTGTTAATAGTATTTAGTAATTTAGACAAGAACATCTGCAGTATTCTGATTAGTATATATATTATGTAGGCCAAGCATCATAATGAAATCTTCTTTTATAATTCATTTGTAAGAGAAACATTTAAACCCAACGGACACTTTTAAGGATCTCAAAGCACATTCCAGTCCTCTGAAAATTCTTTTTAGTTGAATTGTTGATGAGTGCTGACATTCATTGTTCTTAACTCTCAGTGAACTTTCTTAAAATAAATTTCTCAAAAACATTTAAAATAAAAGCTAAATTTTTTATGTAAATTTAAAACTCTATGATCTGTGTTCTAGAACTTTGTTTCCATGACTGTTTATTGCTAGTTCACAAATTACAATGTTCTCAGCTTTAAATCTAATTTAATTCAAATCAAGAAAAATAAGGAGAAATAGGTTATATAAACTCATATTTAAGTATGATTCAAAATTGCTAAAAATCCTAGTGTTTTATGTTGGCTTATTACATATATAGTTAGGTTGTCGTGATACGTGTAATGTACCTGTTTGGAAAGGTACAAAATATTAAAAAGTAAAAAATTATTTATCTTGGTATTTCTTTTCTCATAGGTCTCTGCTTGGGGCGGGTATGTGTTTATCATCAACCTTATTCCACTGCATGTATTTGTGCTGTTACTGATGCAGAGATACAGCAAGAGAGTCTACATAGGTAAGTCACTAAATTTTTGAAATCTTACAATTAAGACTTACATATATCATTAAACAGATATTTCCAGTTTTGGTCATTATTACCCAAAAAAAGTAAAAATAATTGTATGTTCATTTTGCTTTTTATATTCTAGTAGAACGTTTTTATGTAAGTGCTTTATCAGATAACTTGAGTTTTGTTTCCTTTTGGTAGGATTAATCTGGGTTTAGTATTTGTTGGCTTTTGTTGTTGTTGTTGTTTGGTCTTTTTGAGACAGGGTCTCACTATGCAGTTCAGGCTGGCCTTGAACTCACTTTGTATCCCAGGCTGGTCTCGAACTCTCAGTGTTCCTCCTGCCTCAGCCTCTCACGTGCTGGGATTACAGGCGTATGTCACCGATCCTGACTGGTTGGCCTATTCTGTGTTCTTAATTTGGGGACATGGTCATTTGTGTCATGAAAATTCTTTGTTTTTTGTACCACACTCATTCCACTGTAAGAGATTGAAATTGTCAAAATCAGTAGTTTAAAAAACACTTGAAAGCTCTTTCTGTATGATACACAAATACACTGACTCTGTTGTTTTCTATTGGTACTCTAGACTTTTTAAGTCTCTTGACTAAGATGCTAATGATAGATGAAGTCTTACCTTAGAACTTATTTTCCATGATAGAACTTTTATGAGTTGCATGAATCATAGTGATTGAGATCTGAAACCATTGTCTTAATAAAATATTGTAATTCTATTATAATAATGTTGCAAAATAGTAATAAAGATAAAACGTACATTTTTAAATACGTTCACTTTTTTAGACACAGCGACTTGGGAGCTCCTTGAAAAATTGACCATAGTGTTAGCATATGGTCTAGCAGTTACACTCTTAGACATTTACTCAAGAATACAGAAAATAGTCATGGTGGTGCATACTTGCAGTCTCAGCACATGGGAGGCTAAGACAAGAGGATCACAAGTTTAAGGCCATCCTGGACTACATAGTGAAACCCTTCTCAACCAAAATATAAATCACACAAAACTTCTGCATGATACATTATTATTCTTAAGCTGAAAAGTGAAAACAAATGTCTATCAGCTGATAAATAAGTAAATAAAATGTAAGTATATCCACACATTGAAGTTCTGTTCTGCCATAAGGAATGAAATACTGATACTTGGCTACAGCGTGAACCTTATAAGCATTATGCTGAGTTAGCCAATTACAAAATGCTACATACATAAATCCATAGAGACAGAAAGTAAATTTATGATTGCCAGGTGCTTAGGGAAGGGAAAAATGGTAGAAAAGTAAGTGTTTGCTAATGGAAATAAGGGTTTTTGGGGGAGTAAAGAAATGTTATGGAATTAGTAGTGATGGCCATACAACCTTGTGAATACACTAGAAGCCACTAAATAGTAGATTTTTAGGTGTATTTTATAGTATATAAATTATATCAAAAGTAAATACAAAGCCAAAAATTCTTCAGTGTATAGTCTTTATAATGTTTCTGAGGATATATATTGTTATTACCCTCATTTTATAGGTAGGATACAAGAAGAGACATACTAATTTGCTGAGGATCATGGAGCTGAAACCTGAACTTAACATATTTTGGCTTCAAAGCTCATAATGCTAAAAACCACTATACCTTTATGCTTTTTTATGTGAATAACCTAACTGTCAAAATAGATCAACCTATATTTCCTGTATCCGAAAAGACTACATAGTCATTAGGGTCCAAGAAGAAATTGTAATCCTTAAAATTGTAATCCTTTGATTTTTGGATAAATATAAGAAAAAATTATTTAAGTGGTCATGGGGGAAAACTAAGTTTTTTTGTTTGTTTAATTAAAAAACAAACTCAAGGTCAGAAATTTTAATAGGGGAATAGAATAGGGGAAAGATCAAAAGATACACGGTTGTGAAATGCCCATGAATCAAGAAGAGGAGCCAAAGTAGATGTCAGAAGTAGTCAGATAAATATATTCCTGAAAAGGTTAAATATTTAAATATGGGAATATTTAAAACATCAGCAGTGTATAGATCCCTTGAACATTAGCACCAAGATGAATTGGACAAAAGGATGAAAATTGAGAAGAAGGACTTTGTATTTGGTGAGAAAGATTTCTGTATTTACTGTAGAAATGCGTGCAATTAATACTACTTTGGTTGGCTTTTGAGAACATTTGTTTTAAGAACAAAGAAAAATAAAATGGTTTAGGGATATATTTGTATGTAAAATTAGATTAGTAAATGTCTCGGGTAATCCTGATAGTGTTAAACTTCTCCACTCTACCCTGCTTCTTTTATCTCTTACTCTACCCATTTAAGTAGGAGGGTTTCTGTCTTCATATAGTTTACATTCAGTTGGAAGGAAAATCATGGTACAGAGCAAATATTTCTCTTCCTTTGTACAGACTTTTTCAGGATTTTAACTTTGATTCTTCCTATCTTGTAATCATCCTGAAAAAGTATGGAAACACTGTAAGGTATATATAAGATTGTCCTTTGATGTACACATATAATGTCTACTGTACCTATGTCTACTGTACCTATCCCTACACAAAAATAGGTAGCTAAGGATTGATAGATGGGAAACTCAGTGTCGTTTTGCTCTAAGTACCACTTTAAATTTATTTCGAGGGGGCTGGGAATTTAGATTTAGCTCAGTGGCCTAAGTGCCTGCCTGGCAAGCGAGAGGTCGTGAATTCAATCCCCAGTGCTGCTAAATTAATTAATTAATTAAAAACAATTTATTTCGAATGAATTGTGAAATAATTCTGAAAAAATTGTTTTCCCTTTCAGTAAGATTTTATTTGCATGTTTCTTTAAATCACAGCTAGAGAAAACTGTGTGTTCACATGTAAAAGAATGTCTGTGAAAAGTTACAGATTATGTTGGTATGAGCAGAGAACAGCATGTGTTGGGGAAGAGGTTTAAGAAAAACTGAGATGGGGAGGGTTTAATTTTGAGAAGAATTATAGACTTTTGTGGTGATGTAATTTGGACTTGTTTAATTTCATTGTATTAGGAAACGAATATTAAAAAATTATGGCATAGAGAGGATTCTAATGTTTTAATAAGAACTTCCGGGGGTTTTTTTTTTTCAGTACATGTTTGCAGTACATGGTGAATGCATTCTTTGTGGGTTGTTGGAACATGAACATAACACATCTTAATTCCTTTTCCCTCCCACTCCCAACATCTCTTTGTCCTCTCCTTATCTGCCAATGATCTGTCTCCCTGTTTAATCCTATTGTCTGTCTTTGGTTTTTGCCCACTACTTATACTTTGCTTTTCTCTGTAGGTTAATTCCTAACTATGTATTTAATTTTTCTTAGCTGTTATTGTGAGTGGTATTGTTTTCCTAATTCCTTTCTTGATGGAAGAAATCCCAATTCTTATTTCATATTTATAGAAAGACTAGTTTGTAGGTATTGCAAAACACTGATGAGATGTGAAATTATTTGACCTTTCTAAGATATCACACTTTATGTATAAGAAATTTATTAAAGATGTGAGAACAAGTAATTGTGAAAATGTGGAATTTGCTTAAATGTTCAGTAGGGAAATGATTGCTTAAATTACAGTGTCGTCAAGTAGAATATAGTGAAGACATTAAATGTAATCTTGAGTAATTGATGATATAGGAAAATAGTAATAAAAAGTAGACAGAAGAATCACCGGTGTTTTGTTTCTTTGCCTTTTGCTTTCCAGATTTTCTATAGTGAATATATATAAGAAATGAAACTTAGTTTTTAGTTTGTAGAAGTAAGTATTTTACCTCTCATGGTTTATAAGGGCTGCATTTTCAATGTCACTGAAGCAGCTTGTTTATGGTACTCTAGGTTTTCTATAATGAGTTGAGCAAGGAGATTACTGGTTATTTTTCTTATTATATTTCAAATGTATTTTTATTTTGATAATATGCTAGACCCATTATTAAAAGGAAATTTTTATACACATAATGTATTAGTTCTTGATGGATTATGGAAATTTATATTTTGCAAATAAAGGAAAGAAAATCATGCTGTTGAAGAAATTTAAAGTGAAGCCACAATGGTTAAAAGTCAAATTTATTCTTGGCAGCTGTGAACATAATTTATGTCATAATAGATTTATGAAAGACAAACTTAAGATTAAATACAAAATTTCTAGACTTTATAAGAGCTAGAAGCTCTAGATTTTATCTGATTCTACCATACTATTTTTAAGAAAATTAAGGCAAATCTACTCATCAGACATTTATAGTGTTTTATAGAATGTAGTACTAAGCATTATGATGCAAAGTGAATAAAAGATGACCTAATCCTAAGGCAGTTACAGTGTAATCAGTGCTGTAACATGTGATCAAAATGGAGATGGGAAGTTTATGAAAATACTACAAAAATCTTTTGAGTTTGAGGGAAGCTGTATTATTATGCTTTTCAACTATGTCCCAAATGTTTTGTAGATAAATCTCAATCTTGAGAGGAAAAATATAGAGGGTAAGCGTATGCTTCAGAATCATACTACCAGGGTGCAATTCCCGATCACTTACCTCTTATTGTATAATTTTGGACAGATTACTTAAATCTTTGTGTCTGATAGTCTCCTGAATCAAATAGAGATTACAGTTCTTACTTCACAGTGTGTTAAGGATAAATGAATATATATAGGAAAAGTACTTATAACTGAAATAAATTTTAAAAGTTCTATACAGTATAAATTTTTGCTTCTGTTGTTAATCCTGAAGTTAACAAAGGAATAGCTAGAAGTTCCAAACTCTGGGAGAGATAATAACAAAGTCCGAGTACATAAAACACCAATGCAAGTCTAAGGATTATGACTTTGTGTGTGTGATGCGCACGTGTGTGTGTGTTGTGCATGGGGTGGGGGGGCATTCACTACAATTATTTAGTTAGGTGCTAGGGTTTATAACTTTTATATTTAAGGTAAAAGTGTACAAAATTGAAAAGATAAGTATTACTGTAGCTTTAATAGCAAAATTAGCAGCTCCCTTGAAGGCTCATTGCTTAAATTATACCTTCTGATTTTTAGTATGTGTGCTGCTGAAGCAAGCACTACCTTCTGGTTTTTAACATTAATATATTTTTGATT
>RJWT010021734.1:0-17456 GCA_004365215.1 Cuniculus paca | reverse complement strand
GAAGGCTCGGCCACAAGCTGGCTCCGCTGAGGCTTGGCTCACCACGTTTCATCAAGAGAGCTGAAGATAAGGAAGTACCTCCTGCTAACAGCCACTTCGGTAACACCCCAGTCATCTCTTACCCATCTCTGGGAAGGGCATGGTGCTCATTAACCCCAGGTCAAAAGTATAATGAAACTTCATTTTCTGAGCTCCCAGGATTTTGGAACCTAACAGCTCCTACAGAAAGACAATGCTTTTTGAATAGGTAATTCTAAGTCAGTCACTGAAGTGGGAAGTCATGTCTGAAATACAGTTTGATGTCTTTAATTTTTATTAGAAATTTGCTTTATATTATTTACCAGCTATTACAGTTGATGCATTGTGTCAACTTGAGTTTAGAAGTTTAAGGAAAAGACTCAGCAGGGGGCCAGGGGCCTCACTGTGTAAACATCCTGAACCTGTGCAAAAAGAGGGCACTGAGATGGTGTGATTGCTGCACCCACCCTAGGGGGCGGATGGTAGCCTCCTTACAGTACAAGACGGGGAGAGGCTTGCTCTCCCCACCCCCTTCTGCTCTTGCTGCTTTTGCTGTCTTCTGCCACCTTAAACTGTTGCCCCTGTACCATGTCACCCTGCCTTGGAGCCAGTTGATTATGGACTGAAACTGCCACAAACTGTAAGCTAAATAAACCTTTCCTTTCTTAATTTTGTGTGTTGAATATTTTGTCTCAGCAACAAGAGAAAAGTAACTAAGACATCAGCCAATATTTCCATTAAGATACTATGTGTCGACGATAATGAGATATCACCACCCCACATTCACTAGGACGGGTATTATTTGATATATGAAAAACAAATGTTGGAAAGGATGTGGAGAAATTGGAACCCCTGTGTGCTGCTGGTGAGAATGTGAAGTAGTGTCACCGCTGTCGAAATGGTCTGACAGCTCCTCGAAAAGTCAAACACAGAGCAACTCTGCCCGTGAACAGATGAATGCATGAACAAAATGCTCCACACATACAATGGAGCATTACTCAGTAACAAAAAAGGAATGTAGTTCTGACACATGACACAACATGAATGAGCACTGTGCTAAGTGAAAGAAGCCAGACACAGAGGGACAAATAACAAAGCTTCCACTTAACAAGAGGCGCCTAGAATTGTCAAATTTACAGAGACAGAAAGTAGAACGGTGACTGCCAAAAGCTAGGGGAGGAAGAATGGAAGATTATTGCTTTGTTTTGGTTTTATACTGAGAATTGAACTCAGAGCCTTTGTAGTGAGCTATCTCCCGCCCTTTATTAATTTTTTGTTTTGTGGCAGCATCTCACTTTGAGCCCAGGCTGGGTTCAAATTTGTAATCCTCCTGCCTTAGCCTTCCAGAGTGCTGGAATTACAGGCATGCATCTGGCTATGAAAATATTTTTGGAAATAGTGGTAATGAATGCAAAATATTATGGATCCAGGTGATGCCACTAAATCATATACTTAAAAATGAGTCAAATGGGAGCGAAGAGTGTGGTTCATTAGTGGAATGGTACTTAGCGTATGCTTGGTTCTAGGTTCCATACCTAACATCAGAAAGAAAGGATTAAAATATTATATGTATTTTACCACACACACGCACGTGCACATGCACACACACACACATAAAATGAAAGCCCAAATGACCAAACAAAATTGAAACATAGAGGAGAAAGCAATATGGCACTAAAAGAACAAAGAATTTATTCAAGAAATGTTTTTAAAAGAGAGAGAGTGTATGATAATGACATACTTCAAAAACAGCTGATGTAACTCAGTCATGGATGCTTGGCTTAGGTACATGAGGCCCTGAGTTCAACCCCTGGCACTGAAAAAAAAAGTAGGAAAAAACCTACAGTATTAACAATAATGCTATGCTGACCACATTTATATCTGCCTAGAGTTTTTAAATTGCTACACATATATTAACTCCTGTGCTTATCACAACAACACTTGGCAAAAGATTCTATTTTTATCCTCGTTTTAAAGTTAATGATTCTGAACACACAGAAGTAACCTTTGCGAGGTCATGCAACTAGAAAGCAGCAAAGCCTGGATTTATGCCTAGGAAGTGTAGATCTAAAAATTGTATTTTTAACAACTGAGCTTCTTGCTAATATAAAAGATCAGAAAAAAAGGAGGCTAAGGATGGGGATGTATAAATAATCATACGTTAGAGCAAAAGAAAGAATGATAAAGGCTGATGAAGCCAACATATTCTTATCATTTAAAAGTCAAACATCACCTGTTGAAGAAATAATATCGAACACTAGCGATCTTTCAGGTTCATCCAAGCCCCGCCCAGGAAACAAATAACAAAGCAGAAAGAATGCTGGAGTTGACATTATAAAACCTGGTTTTAAATCCTGACTTAAGGACTTATTTTCCTTACTTCTTCATTAGCAAGCATTTACTGACTACCCGCTAGACACCAGGCAATGTGCTGACCAGTTCACTTAATGTTTTGAATCCTAGTTTCTCTGTTTTGAAATGGGCATAAGAGATCCACCTTACAGGGCTGTTATGAAAGTTACATGAGGTAAGTAAGGTGTGACTGTTCTGGATTCCTGGCTGGCACTCAGTAATAGTTGACTGAAGACACTTTCTCTTGCCTAATTCGTCAGAATAAAACTCCTAGATAATGATAAGATATATAAATCTTGCTGCTTGCTTTTTCAATGAAGGCATTGTGCCTGACAGGCTGTAGACAAATAGACACGAACAGCTACTTGGTTCCTTGTGCCTCACCCTGTTTTCTACCCTCAAGCCAGACAGATGGTGACACATGGCGTGACACCGAGTCAGGTTTTCTCAACTCTTCCCAGAAGAGACAGAAAAAAGAGAAGAAAAAGGAGAAGGAGCGAGCAGAGAGGAGAAAAAAGGAACACTGAAGATGAAATAGAAACAACGTGAAGACAGAGATGGGAGTTACTTCTCTCCTTTTTCTCCTAGTAGGTAAGGCAGGGATGTTTCTTGTAGAAAGCGCTCTCTTCTCACGTCTCTCTACAATATCATATACAATCGACCAAGATGACATAAAAATCCTCCAAATCCTAAAAACCCTTCCTGTTTTCCATTTTCCTGACTACCACTATACACACATTTAAATGATGACTTTTTAATTTGTAAAATAGTAGTTAATAAGGAATTTCATTTCTAGGGTATTCATTAATCAAGATGACACAGAACTTAAATATATGGCCTATAAGCAAGACTTACACGATTACTGATTATTCACTGAATCATCTTGTTCATTTGTAAGGATTCTGGAATCAAATAACACATTTAACATAACCTAGTCTCTGTGAGTATTTGTTAAATCCCTATCTTGTGCTGTGGTATACACAGAGTTCAGAAACAAAACGATAACATGGTATTTTACATTCTACACAAATTACAACTTTAGATAACTTAGACACTGCTTAGCTTATTCTCAGTAAACTTGTACCTAATTTTTAAAGCCTTGTGATGGCAAGGAAATGCTCGCCAATAAACAACATCTTTATGGTACTTCACCCAAATCTCATTAAAGAGATTCAATGTCTTGAGTCTGATAGACGAGGGAAGCAAGGTTAATGCAAATGAAACCCAAAGGTCACCAGACAGAACCATATTTAATGTCATATCAGGCCACTTCCCAACACAGCCTTCCAATTCACCTGAACTTCTTGTAACTTGATTGTGTGAATTAAATGACAGCCCAGAAAAGTGTTGTGCCTGACTAGCGAGGAAGTTTTATGTTAACAGAAGATGAATTGCACCAAGAAGAAATATATGCCAGGCGAGCCCAAACATGTCTGCCTACCCACAAGTTTGATTCCCCTAAGCACCTTTTCCTCCTCCTCCTGCCAACCCATCTTAAACCTTACAGGGTGTAGATATTTTAAAAAGATTTATGTAAGAGACAGCATGAGAGAGTATTATGGCAAAGACAGAGTCTAGCTTCATTATAGACACCAAAGGATATGGGGGTTTCATCATATTTTGGAGATGAAGAGTTTGTATGTTAGCTGCCCTTGCCAAAATCTAAGAAACATGCCAGTTTCCCGTCATGTGCTCCCTGGCTTTGCAAGCTGCGGTTTAGAGATGGAAACAATAACCCCATACAGCAATGACTAATGTCTTCCGAGGAATACTGAAAATATTTGGATGATTTTCTTTTTGAATTACAAATGATAGTCACATAGAGGTCGTTCTTCTGACTGCAGACTCTAAAATATTCACAGATGGTTCCTTCTGTTACATAGTAGGGCTCTCTGTACTGGGATCTGGCAGTTATCAGCATGCAATATTGAAGTGGCTGGGAGGAGACACGGGATTCTCTGGAAGTTCCTTCCTCACTTTAAGATATTTAGACAGAGTTCCTGGCACCATCCTTTTAGTTCTAGTTCTGGGTGATCCCCAAGATCACAGACACTCTGTATATTCCTTACATATCCAACACCCCCACTGCAGAGACCCTATTCTTTTTATAATTGTATTTGCTAGGACCAAACCTATCATGTTTGAGGGAGAAGCAAATTCACTGCAAAGATAGGCAGCAAGGTGAGCCCACTGAGGAGATCTGGGCAGGCATCAGGGAAAACAACTCATCTGGAGAGTAAGAAGACCACCTCCTTGGTAGGGAGCCTCCAGCATCTGTCACCTGGCTCCAATGCAGGGCTCACACAAAAACCTCTCAGTTTACTGTGCACAAGAGAAATGTGTTCTACATGCATCAAAGAGAAAAGAGGTGTGAAAGGTAGGGGAGAGAAGTGGTGGGTTAGAGAGAACTGGTGGATAGGCCTTGGAGAGAGGAGAAACGCTGGAAGAGGTAGAGCAAAAGATGGCAAACAGGCAAATCAATACCAACCATAGATGTGCAGACACACAGAAAAACTGGAACCAGAACCAGAACTAGAACTGTGGATAGCGTGGAGCCATAACTCATATTTCATTAGGCTTGGGGCTCCTCAACAGGAAATTCCTATCTACTTCTCAAACCCCAGCGGGGTATCAACTGTATCTATGCTACCACAGCGCCATCTAGTGGAGTGGTGGGACTTACCATGACCTACTGAGAACTATTTAGAAATGACTGTGTATTTTAACTATTCTAGGCAATAAAAATAAGTCACAGAATATGTACTAAGAAATACATACAACTGAACTTCACCTATTTTACGTCTCATTGGTTACTTCCTTTCAGAACAAGTGGAGCATAACTTTACGCTCTATACCTCATAGATTCCCTCCCCCATCCTCATTTGACTCAGCCCAGCTATCTAGATTTTCAATTAAAAAAAATTGCCTTTTAAAAGATGACCTTTTTCAGAAACATAAAACTGTGTCTTTTTTCTAATTGTGTCTATTTTAAACACCCCTTTATACAGACTGGTGTCATGAAACACGAATATAGGCTTATATATAAACTATAAATGTATCTGATACTTGTCATTAAATACTACTATACGGTTTTTGCTTTGTTTTCTCCACAGTTTTCCTATGAAATTTTCTTTAAAAGAGATACAAAATAGCCAGGTATGGTGGTGCATGCCTATACTCTCAGCCTAGGATCCCCCCAGGAGGTTGAGTAAAGTGAACTGTCAACTTGAAGCCAGTCTCAGCTATACAGGCAGACTCAGAAGCAAACAAACAAATAAACAATAACAAAACGGAAAGTACAACAGTAGGTCAGAGATTTATTGTGTAACTGGCTGTCACAGGATAAGGGACTCTCACAGAGTTAGCGATTTGTCTGTGTCTTCAGGTATAAGTTCGGGGAAGCAACATAGGATGGGGCAAAATCACATCTCTGGCTTACATCTCAGCTGGAACTCTGATACTGCCACTTACTGGATGACCTTGGAGTGGTTATTTACTTTATCTCCCCTGTGCCATTTCTCTCTGTGAAATGGGAATGGTAACACTGACATCACAGGGTTGTGAAGACTGCACAGAAACAGGCATGCAAAACGGCCAGCACAGTGCTGACAGTTAGAAGGTGCCAAGCATCCGTCAGGACTTTGCCTTGTCCTAAAGAGATACAGCAGAGAAATAACAATTCTAATTTTTAGTTACATTACCATAGTAAGAATTCTTATCTCTAATATGTTTTTTTAATGGAAAAATGAGAGAAAGGATAAGACTTCTAATATTCAGATACCCTACACTCTAGTTTTCACTTGAAAGTCAACCAATTAATAAGCACTGGGGTGAAGATGGAATTCTGCCAGCCATGGTACCTGGAAGAGTTCATAACACACTTGACTTTAATTCATGTGTACTGTAATCCTGTGGGTTAAAGAGCCATAAAAGTTGTTCTGGCTTTTCTTATACTTCAAAGGAAGCAATTTAATGGCCATGAATTACAGTCTCTCAATTACACTGTAACTATGAAACACGACTGTGCTGGTATGATTTCCAGCCTGGCTCTTTCACCAAAGTAACTTCAAGGAAAGAATTTACACAAAATAACCTTTCCAGGCTTTCATCTGGCTTCCTCATGCAGGAGACGGTGTCTCGGGAGCTCAGAGAATAGATGTGCACTCAAAGGGTGTGGCGAGGTGAGGACTGGACGAGGGTGGTCTAGAGTCCAGTTAGGGTGGGGCAACACCTCAAATGCTGAGCGAGCAAACACTGTTCCTTGGGGAGCTCCGTGTGACAAGACTACCAGAAATAAAAGATCAGGGGACCACGATTTAAAATGTTTAAGGAGGAAGAGTTATATTATGAAAGTTAAGAGAAAAAGTTCACATATGTGGGCTCTTCCTAGCTTTGTGCCGTCTCTTAATTAGCCCAATAGGGCAAGCCTAAAATACACCCGTTGCCCTGACAGTCAGTAGATAAAGTATATTATCTTTGTCACAGTAGCAAAGCAAAGCTTACAGCTGACAATTACATGTGGTGGAGTGAACACTTCACTTGGACCTGGATTTGATTTTCAATCCTGGTTTTTCAACAGACTACGTGTCTGGCTTATGGCAGCTTCCCTGCATAATGGTTTGCTGACCTAAGATGGGAATGGTCATGTAGGGGCTGCCATGAAGCTAAAATTAGATGACGTGAACACAGTACATCAAAACTGCCCCAGTGTGCGTCATTTCTTGTCCCTGCTGGACAGACATAGGACTTTAGTGGCAGGACCAGTTTGTGCAACTAGTCAGTAAGACTGCACCTGAGGACAGAAGGAGGCATCTTCAAGATGGTACTGCAAGAGTAAAACACTGCTGAATCCTCTCCCAAGCAAAGACTCTTAGGAAAACTACGAAGGAGATAAAGAAAGGAAATGTGGGGGAAAGCAAGTCTCTCAAGCTTCTAGTTGTTCCCCACCAGTATTATCACCGCATCTTCACTGGACAAAGGGTGTCTGCCAGGAGCAGCATACCGACGCAGTCACAGCTGGCCGTCAGAGCGCCAGTTCTTGACACTCAAACATGTCATCTTCCGCATGCCTCCATGCCAAGCTGGCCTCCACGCTGGATGCAGAGTTTGAGGACATAATTGTTTCCAAACTCTGAGAGTAGATTTTGTGTACTCTAAAGACAAGCAACTATTTAAAGGGTGAGATAAAAGGGAAATCTTGACTGTATGTCTGGAAGTCAACTGTGATGTTCTAAGATTTGTTTTAAAAAGTAAACAATATGCTTTTGTTGTCTGTGTTAAATGTGAACATCTGCCAATTGCTAGAGGAAATCTAAGTATATGCAATGGATCCCTGAAGTAAATTTTAAAGTTGCTGGAGTAAAAAAAAAAAATACACTTGTAGGAAAAACAAGTCTTAGTAGTCTACCTTCTAACTGACGGGGGCGGTGTTGAGGCAGGGTGTGTTGGACGGGACAGGGTGGTAGAGGTCTGGGAGAGCTCACACACATGTGGCAGGGGCAGCTCTGCAACGTTCAGGCTAACCCTGTGTGCCTCTTCCCTCCAGCAGCAGTTTCAGCCTGCTCCCTCCTCCCAGATGGAAATCCAGGCTGATGAAAGCCCCTACCTTACATCTGCCTTTCCCCACCTGTTAAAAAATATGAGGGGAAACTGGAAAATGATAAGCAACTCACGTAGTTCTGATTATTCTTAAGATATCTTCAAAAGAGAATAGGGCTGGGAGTATAGTTCAATAGTAGAGTGCTTGTCTCCCATGTGCCAGGCCCTAGCGCTGAGCCCCAGCATTACCAAGACAAACCAAAACGCATCAAAAGGAAACTGAATTCAGCTACAGCCTTCCTGATGTGTGAGGCAACAGACACTTAAATGGTCAACAGGTGCCAAACGCAGGCCGGCTTCACATATGAGCACCTGACTTTCCGCCTCCTGGGAACTCAGATGGAGCGCATACCACCGGACAGTGAGCTGGCTCCCTCGGAGCCTTCCAGGCAGACCCCACAGCGTATCAGCTGTACTTACCACCAGGAACACAAAAGACACAGAATGGCAGCGCCTCCTGGTGACTTGACAATGAGCAAGATAAAGGAGTATGGGACCTCAGAACACAAACAAATACCACTATGAAATTCAAAACCAGTAACAGCCAGAAGGTGAGAAGTCCGCGAGAGGACTTCCATGAAAGTAAGCTGATTCTTTCCTGATTTCCCTCCCTCCTTTTTGCTGTCAGTTATACTCTGCTGAGAAGGGCTTTGCCTATGGTGCAGAACTGAGGGTAAGGCCTTGAGGAAAGAGGGGATACGTTCCCCATACCTTAAGCAGCGTGTTGGAGAAGCTACCAACAATTGATGTCAGATGCGCCCTCCCAGGGCTAAGCAGAAGTCTGCTGTCATTTCCCCCATGACCACATTTGCCCTTCTCAATCTGCAGATGGCAAGAACATGAAGGGTGTACATTTGTCTTTGGCCTCGTGGGAGGTCTGGGTTCAAGATGAAAGTGACTCTATAGGACAAAAGGTTTTCCCTTCCCAGGAGAGATCGATGGTAACTAACTGTAAGAAGAGGCATCTGGATTCAGTTCCCTGGTCAGTCATCCACTTAGGCAGCTAACTATCTGATTTCACCTGAGCAAGGAATAAGACAATGGGAGAGTAGAAGGACAGCATAGCCTAAATGCTACCATTTCTTCTGTCACAAATACGTGTGTGCAAGCATTCCAGGGGACAAGGGGATGCCACAGAAAGCTGAACTCGAGCTGTCTTGTTGCAGCTTAATGTCAGAGAGCCCACTGGGCTCAATCTAGGTCCAAGCTTCCGCATTCAGCAACTGCACAACTGTGGGGAGTGAGGGGAAAGGGAGAGAAGAGAGGGCTCTCCAAGTCACCCACACATGCATATTATGAGTCATTTATCTAGTGGGAGAAATGAAAAGTTGGAGAAAGAAAAAGAGATAAGAATTGAAAAAGCAGAAGAGTATGACAAGATTTATTCCATGGGAAATTTGTATTCAGAAGTGAGAAACAGGATTAAATACATTAGAAAAAGAATCACGTTGAAATTACTGTAATTATTAAAATAATTACAGTAGTCAGATAATAAGTTATTCCCTGTGTACAAGAGGATGATTTTATTTTTAAAAAAGAAAGAAAGAAAAAGGCCAAGTCACTCCCTGCTCACCGAAAGCTTCCAAAAAAGTGATGCCCTAAAGAGTTCTGTTCTGTGACGACAGCCTTCTAGGGGAAGTACGGAAGTATTACATGCTTTGTGACAAAAGTGAAGTCCCTTCATTTCTTTTGGCCTTTCCTTACATGGAAATAGGGCAAGAGGAAGGGTGAGCTAGTCAGAGATTCCAAACCTTGGCCCTAACAAAGAAGCGTGAGCCGCGCTCAGGGTTCCACAAAGCCTTCCAGAAACGGCACCATCTCCCGCAGACGCTCGGATCCTGTGGCGGGAGAACATCAATTATCAATGGCCTATGTGATGTCTGAGGGCTCTCTATACCCCCTGTAAGGCCATATAAATAAGAAATAAAGGCGAGCCTTGGGCCTGAGGGGAAATCAGAGCTTCTGTGAGCTGAGGACTGGCTTAGCCTGAGTTTCTGGGAAGGAGGCTGCCCTCTCTCTGCCCCGCCTCAGTCTTTAACATTTCTGTGCTTGTAAGCCTTCTGGGGTCCGGAGGGTGGAAGGCTGTGTGAATGCCACCAGTATGTCTCAAATTTTGAAAGGTAAATACCAGAGATTCTGGCAACCACAGTGCTTTGAGAACAGCTGTACCTCTAAAGTTTTCCTCCCCCTTTTTAAGCAACGGGAGGAGGGAGCATGCAGAGGGAAGGGCAGCAGCCCAGAGAAACACAGAAGGAGTGCTGGCGCACAGAGCCTGAGCTGGCAGTTCCATAGGTTTCCTGTTTTTATGAATGCCAAAGTCATTTGTTTTAAAAATAAGAGCCTCTCCTTTGCCCTCAGCATCCCTATTGAGACATTCAACCACAGGATTAATTCTGTTCAGGCCTGCAGAATGTAGACAATCCTCTGAGATACTACGGCACCTTCCCCAAGTGAGACATTCACGTACAGGGATGAAAAATTAGGCTCTGGGGTCACAGACTCAAGTTCAAGTACGAGACATGTCACTTGCTGGAGGCTGACTTTGGGCAAGTCACTTAGTCTCAGTGTCCTCTCCTTGGCTGAAAAATAGGGAAAACGAGGATGCCGTGAAATGCCTGGCCCTACATACTCAACACTATCTATCAGTAAGTGGCAAAATTAACAAGAGGTCTACAGCAGTGTGCAACCTTGGGCGGCAACGTGAGGCCACGCTAGAAGTATGCTAAGTACCATCCTCCATCGTGCCCGTGATGTCCAGGGCTATAGTAATCAAGTTTTAAGTGCTCTATGCATTCTTATAATAGGGGAAGCAGTAAGAGAAAGTTTGAATGGATTGTCTAGGTTAGTCTTCATACAGAATAGCCTAAAACGAGAAGTCTTAATTAACCTACTATTGTCTAAAGTGTCCTTTCCATTTCTGGGAGGATTCTACATTCCTACTTTTATTACAGTTTCATGTAACACAACAAATTTCACATTTCTGAAGTTATGGAAATATTTATCAATACATATTTCTAATTAAAATGTTACTCTGTAACTTGTGTGTTCAAATATAGGCAAAAACATGTTTATATAAAGCAAAAAGATGATATTCATTTATATATGTAATATAGTAGAAAGAATTTTAGATTCCAAGTTAGATCACCTACTTCCAATACTAAAGATGGTAGAAGTCTTAAGGTTCAGTTTCTCAGATCAGGTCTCAGTACTCAGACATTAAAATATCTTCAAAACATTGTTGTGATCCTATGCTCAATAACAAAACTGAAGAGCAAAAAGTTATTGGGCCAGGCATGGTGATGCACACCTGTAATCTCAGCACTTGGGAGGCTGAGAGAGGATGATCACTGTGAGTTCAAGGCCAGCCTGGACTACATAGAAAGATACTGTCTCAAAAAATCAAAATAATAATAATAATAATTTTAATTATTAAATTGTTTAATTGTTAAATTTTTTATTAAATATAATTTTTAAAACATAAAAAGCTGTTGGGAGGTAAGACTGTCTCAGATAAAATCATGTATTTTATAAAGTTTGTTATAAAGCTCTCTTGGTATTATCCTCACTGATAAGAACCTGAAAAAAACAACAGTTTTTAAAACATCTGTGGAGCCAGGCATGGTGGCTCACGCCTGTAATACCAGCACTTGGGAGGCTGAGGCAGGAGGACTGCTGCGAGTTCAAGGCCAGCCTGGGCTACAAAGTCAGTTTAAGGCCAGCCTGAACTGCATAGTGAAACCCTGTCTCAAAAAGACAAAAAAAAAAAATCGATGGAAATGATGTGTGGGTGTTATAAGACATTTCACTCTTTCATCTAGATTTCTAATGATAACCAGAAGACAGAATCATCTTTTCAATTAGAGGCAAAAAGGTGGTTGTAGCAGGATAAAAATGGACTTTCAAAATGACCTAAGCTCTTGTCTTTCCCTTCCTTTCCCCAGTTCACTAGATGGCTTCACACCAGAGAGGCAGCTTCACACAGAGGCAGATCCACACAGAGAAGGATCTACGCTCCAACACAAAGTACTCACCAATAAGAGCTGCGCCTAGCTTTCGCTCCTGTATGGAAATGTCTACTAAAGCAGGCAGCCAGACCAACATGAATGTAAAAGCCCTGTGATGCAAGGAAGAAAGCCTAACTGTAATTCAATAAACTCTGTCTCTTCCTTCATTTCCTATTGCTTTGGTTTATATTAGAATAAGTGCTTGCAAGAGAAATCTGAGTGCATTTTTGGCAAGCAGTTACTGGATTATCTTTGCCTATTCACAGGATGAAAAGTGTAATGCAGAAAACCCAAATAGGAAAGAGAAAAAGAGATAGGGAAAAGTTCATTTTTCATCTTAAAATATTTCTTGAATCAAAAAAAATTATCCACATTTAAGATTAAGAGGTCTAAAATAATTGCTCCAGGATGTAGCTGTTTAAAAAGTATCAGATATTAACTATGATAAGTTTTTGTTTGTTTGACACAGGATCTTGCTGTGTAGTTCAGGCTGGCCTTGAACTTGCATGATCTTCAGCCTCCTGAGTGCTCAGATTATAGGTGTGCACCACTACACTTGGTTTGATATGTTTTTAACGGACATTTCTGGCATCTATTTAGGTGTTACATGCTGAAGTTTAAAACTATGAGGCTGAAAAGAGGTAAAGAATGATGGTTCTTCCCCAAGGAAAGCTATGTTTATCCTACTTTATCTGTGAGTCTTCTATAAAAATTTTGGAGACTTTCCTATGGTTCGGCATGATTTGTCCCCTATGAGTTCATGTGCTGGAGGCTTGGTCCCCAGTGTGACAGTACTCAAAGACGGTGGGACCTTTAAGAGGTAGAGCCTAGAGAGAGGTGACTAGTCATGACTGTCCTTGTGAAGGGATCGATGCTGACTGCTTGGAGTGGGTTAGGTCTGGCGGGAGTGTTTTAGTTCCCTGGAGAGTGAATAGGTTGGTATAAAGGAGCAAACCTGGTTCCTCCCTGGGCTCTCTTGCTTCTTTTCTCACCCTGTGATGTCATCTACTATGTTATAACACTGTCAGAAGGCCCATAGTAGAGGCCAAACACATGAGACTACCCCTTGAACCCTCAGCCTCCAAAACTGTGAGCCAAAAAGTTCTCATTTTTATAAAGTACCCAGTCACAGGCATTTTGTTACAGCAATATGAAATGGACTATGACACATACTCCCAGAATCACGATACTAGAAGAGGACTAGAGAGGTCATCTTGTCATCATCTGGTCACCACATGTGATTCAGGGAGAACAAAGCCTAGTGCTGCATTTGGACTAAAATCTGTATTTTAAATATATTATAAGTTTAGAGATCTAGCAGAATCTTAGCAAGATAACCTCACAAGTACATTCATACAGCTGTAAGTAGAGTGAACCTCAAGATCTTTTGATCTGATCTGACTTGAATTACCTGTTTTACAGATAAGGAAGCTAGGTTTAAAAACTTGCCAAAGGTTGAAAGCCCTCAAATGTATTCTGCCTCACATCTTAACTTCATACTGGTTTACCGTTTCTTTTACTATTCTACCTGATTGTCCATATTCTGAAGTTTTAAAATAATATCAAAATCATCAAGGGAGGTCAATCCTCAATATGACAACTTAAAGCTTACTAATACAGGTTTAGCATAGTCAGAAAGTGGGCTGCAGGTTTGGTTCATGTGCATGAGAAATTTAGGAAGGAAGGTAAAGAAATGGGAGAACTTAGGAAGCCAAGTGAGCCGCTGCTAATCCCGTGAGTGGTAATTCTTACTCACTAAGGCTCCATAAGCTCCCAAGATGTTAAAATGTTAAGAACTGGTCCAAAAAGTCAGCAACGGGTTCAGAGCCTGGGATCCAGGTGGCTATGCCCTTTGCTTGGCCTTCTGTTGCCTTCTGACCTAGGTACTTAATTTTCAACAGAGTTAACTCTATTAAAGCCACTGCATTATACCTTGGTAATTCACATAGATGAACCACATAACTAATGAACGTGGCGGGGTGGCATCTTCTAGACTCAAGTGGTTTGTTAACTCACAAGACTCACTGAAACCTGCATGTTTATACGTTATTTGTCAGAAATTCCCCATGCTAATACATTCATGTTTGTTCCACTACACAAACTTAACACCAGTCCCTAATATCCCCAAGAGCCACCCTTTTCTCCCTGCAGGACTGAGCTCCTAGTAACACAGCAACCTGTGGCCTAATGGATCTAAGTGTGGCCAACAGCAAAAACTTGGCATTGTCTCTTATTATCATTATCCACTAATATGTGCCATCAAATGCTTGCTGGATGACAGAACATAATCCATCAATACTAGTCACTCTCCTATCTTTTCATCTATCACAGGGAGAGACATTTTCCTCATTTCCTGAAGGAAAAAGGTGTTCAAAATGGAGAACCCCAAACTCCATTATATGTAAGAAAGTAATGAAATCCATGCACAATGTTGACAAGGATCCAATAAATTATCTTCTTGTATACTGTGAAAACCCACATTTGATAGCCCATTTTGCAGCAAATATATGTAATTATAAATAAGGAGTTGGTGTTTCCAACTGAGGAGAGAGGAGAAATTGAGTCCTGGTGTTGGACCCTGTATTGGTTCAACAGAATTTGAAGCAATTATTTGGTTTAAACAACAGGTGGCACTGTCATTTCTACATTCTTCTTGGCAAGAAACCTCTGTAGTTTGTGATTTCACTTTCCAAGAGTCTTTAACAGCTTTTGTAATCACCTTTATCAATAGCATGCACATATGCTTCTATGTGATAAATGTAAATGCAAGTAGGAAAACATTAGGATTTGCGTACATGCAGTTTTACCAATCACCATACTCCTCCTCCCTGTACAATCATCTAAACACAGACAGGCATTATTTCCCCTTCGGAACCATCACACAGGGAAAAGTCAGAAGAGAAATGGACTCCACCACATATGTTGCGATATTCAATGATCATAAATATGTCAACCATCCATCCACCCTAGTGGCATGTAAGAGAAAGGACATATAAGGCACAGGATCCAGGGGAATGACAGAGATCTAAGTCTTGGGGAAGGTGTCGTGTCTCCAACTGACATCAAGAAAAAAATCTTCTACTGTCCATTTTTGGGAAGCACTATCTTTACTATTCTACCCCCCGCCAAGAGCATGCTTAATATTTGAAAGGAACAAACAGGTACAGGAATTACATTTTCAATAGGAAAAACACATTCAAAACTGTTCTTAAAATGTGCCAAGAAGACAGATTACATTTCAGTAGGCTTTTTGTGTGTGCTTTAAATACGAGAAACCTGCCATGTTAAGATCTCTCATTCAACACCTACAGCTCATTTTTTCATTCACATGTATAATTTTATCATGTAGCAGCAGCTACTCTATGATTTCTAGGCTGTACTATAACAGTTATTGGTTTGATGTATTACATTTATTTAATTTTGAATTTGTGGGTTGGATTTTTTTTTTATTAGGGCAATTTAACAATGCAAATCTAGCCAATGTAGCAAGGATGAGATGAAACTGACGGGCAAATCACAAGCCTAAAGGGAGATGCCAGGCATGAGACAGCCTGGCATGTGCAGCTAGAGAAGGCTCCCAAAATACATTTGTATAAAAGGGGATGTCTGGGCACCAGGAAAATTCCACTGAAAATCACAGGCTGCACTGTGAAGATGATGTGCTTTTCTTGTTTGGTTCTGTGTTATTGTTTGTCAGAGTCAAACATCCATCTCTTGCTTTTGAAGAACACAGAACAGAGAGGTGGAAAATTCTACTATAGAAATCTGTCCTAGTACAATGTGCACTCTCTTATTAATACTATTTTATAAATAGGAAAAAAGAGAATATCAGAAAAAAATACTAATATATCACCTAGGATTGAAAGGCATTAGAGAAATTTAGCTTTTGTTAGCAAGTATGTGTTCAGAGAAATTATCTCAAGCAACAAATTATGGAGTGCAGTCTAAATGACTTCCTGATAATCAAGTGACATTGCATTTGCACTGTGTGGAAGGGTTTCACAAAACAGCACCAACAAAGAGTTAATAGACTTAACTCAATTACTACCATTTATTAGCTGGTTCACCCCAGTCACACTACTAACCTTAGTTAACTCCAGTTTCCTAACATGTTAATTGATAAAGTAGAAACTTTGTAAAGCTACTGAAAATATTTAAGAATGATTATTTATGCATAGTAACTTTAATAAAAGCTAATTTTAAGCTTTGAAGACTTCACTAGATAACTTATTTTAATGTCCTATTAAAATAGGCAGGAAGAGATAAAATCTAGCCACATACTGTAAATTGAAGGGCATATTCCAAAATCCAATAATCTGAGATAAGTTTCCATTAGTATAACACTGATAAGATTGTATTCTTTGGGCCGGGATGTAAGTAATCAATAGAATGCTTGCCTAGCATGTAAAAAAGCCCTAGGTTCAATGCCCAGCAACATAAAGCATAACTATATTACAAAAAAAAATTTTTTAACTGTGGCTGAATACACCATGCATAAAATATACCATTTTAAACATACTGTATACAGTTTAAGTATACAGTTGACTGGCACAAAGAATTTTCACACTATTGTGCAGCTATCACCACCATGTGTCTCCAGAACTTTTTATCATGCAAACCAAAATACTGAACCTATTAAATAATAATTCCCCTTCCCCAACCCTTGTACCTTAACCCCAACAACCACCATTCAACTTACCGAATTTATGAATCTGACTACTCTAGCTACCCCATTCAAGTGCAATCATGCAGCACTTGCTTTTTCATAACCAGCTTATTTCACTTAGTATATTGTCTTCAAGGCTCATCTATGTTGCATTATGTGTTCAAATCTCCTTTTTCAAAGCTGAATTCCACTTTATGTATATGTCGCATCTATTCTGTAATCCACACAGTTTGCTTCTACCTTTTGGCTACTGTGAATAACGCTGCTATGGGCACGGCTGTACAAATATCTGGTTGAATTCACTGAGTGAGTTCCTTTGAGTATAAGCTCAATAGCCAAACTTCTGGATCATACTGTAATTGTATTTTAATTGTCTTGAAAATGCACGTATTTTGTAGTCTAAGGTCTAGAGCCCCAAGTAATCATCCCTGCTAACACAGAAACCGCAGTGCTGAGCTGGTCATGGCCAGGCTGACCCTGTCTGTGGCAGACACAGACTAGAAGTAGAGCATTAATGTGGAGGCTATCTACAAACCATTAGCATAGCATCAGGAAAAGGAAACTATGCTAAAGTTGCAGAATAAAAGCACACATCTGAAAATGTTTCAACACAGACAACAAGAAAGCCTGCCCCCGTGAGACACAGAAGGCAGAGCCTCTAGAGAACAGGGGTGTGAACAGGCTGAGATGAAGGCAGAGGGAAGGAGGGCTGTGAGCTACCTAAGGTAAAAAGAAGTATAGTATCCATGGATGGGAGGGAGGAAAAGCAAGCAAAGAAAGCAGAATTACATTAATGAAAACAAAACAGATACTGGAAC
>RJWT010021733.1:0-17471 GCA_004365215.1 Cuniculus paca | reverse complement strand
CTTATGCTCTTGCTGTCCCAGGTTCCTACAGTGCTGGGAGTACTGGAGTGTGCCACCATGCCCAGTTATAATTAACTTCTTAATGCTTACTTATTGTATTCTTTCCTACAACTGTTTGGTAATTCCTGGAAAGATTCTATCTTTGAAACAAGAAAATAACAAACAAGCAGTATACTATATATGATTATCCTTCATCAACCCAGAATAGCCATTAAAATACTGCTCCCTTGGAAGGAGAATTCTGTTCTGTTCTCTTCTATTCTATGCTTCCCCTTTTCCTTGGCCTCCCTTTTCATCTACATACAGTTTAGTCCCCATTTTTTTTTTTTGTTACCGGGAATTGAACTCAGGACCTGTCATTTGCCAGGCAGGTGCTTGTGCCACTGAGCTATATCCCCGGCCCTAGTCCTTATTTATAATATGAAAACACAGACCAACTTGCATCTTAATTTTAAAATGTGGAGTTTTAACCATGATCCATAAACATGTTGAAATCTCACCTGAATCTTGAGTACTCCAACCACCTGGGCTGTAGGTGGTGTGATGGTGAACTTCCACTCAGATCTCCAACGACCATTCCTATCAAAACACATTAAAACACACACAATGCTGCAGAGTTAGCAACAGACACAAAAATGAGAAGATCTGCCACTGAGGCAGAGAAATTGCCAAAGGGCAGGTGTGGGGGATATATAGTTATTTACAAGTTGATAAACCCAAGGCTCTGTCTACTCAAATATAAGTTTGGGTTCAAGTGGCCTAACTAAGCCTTTTCTAAGTCACTTGGACTTCTTCCATTTAGTTTTTGTGCCCCATGGAGCAGAAACATGCCTACTGTATTCAACAGGAGCTCGTCTAAATACAATAGATGGTTAGGCTGTTGAGTTACATAATTAGCTCAAGTATTACTAACCCAAGTAAAACTCAAAATTTGAACTGGGCACTTCATTATTCAATTGTTCTCACTCAATAAAAGAGTATTTTTTTTTAAAAGACACAATTATAAAATCTTATAATTGCCAAGAGTCTAAACAATGTCTAAATTTCTCAATTTGTAGATGGAAAACTGAACTCTGTAAGTCAAATAATTTACCCCAGCATAGATTAAAAACCCTGCCTTGACTGCTGGTTTCTTTCTAATATAAATTAGATACAAACAGAACAGAATATGTATTTCTTACCAGAAATTTTTAGGCTGGAACTGGTGGCTTTCAATACATGCAATAATAGTCTGTTGCCCATCTATAGTTTTAGCATATACCTATTATTGGGAAAAAAACAATTAGACTCAAAAAATAACATTTAATCTAAATGACACACACTGTACAAAAGCAGTGTGCTAAATCTCTGAGGGAAACAAAAACTTCACAAAATTGTTTACTTCAGATAGGAACACAAAGGAGACTGTGTTAAGTTCTGTTACACTTGTACAATGAATACAGAAGGAAATACTGCTCCTGGCTTAGAGTACCAGTGAGGTGCCACTTAGGTTGGGCCTTAGAAAACAGATGAGATTCTGGTAAGCAGAGAATGAAAAAGATGAGGAAATACCTCAGGCAGGAAACCAAGAACTTGTTAGGCGAACGGCAATTAGTTCATTTAAGTTAGAGTGTGTGTATGTTATGGAATAGTAGGAAACAACAGGACAGAGGATTCAGGTCATGAGGTAACAGATGTAAGGTAGTGGAAAAACAGCAAAATAACATGACCAAAACTACTATTTTGGAAGAAAAATCAATACTGATGTACAAGATAATGCAAGTAAACCTGGAGGTTGGTTAGGAGTCATGGAATTAATCTTCTAGGCAATGATCTAGGGTGGTATCATTGGGAATAGAAAGGAGGGACCACATACAAAATATAGAAGTACAATCAAATCCTAGCAGTATACTGCAAATGAAAGGAGCCAAAGTATTAATAAGGACACTTGAATGACTGGAAAGATGGTGGCGTCATTAATAAATTGGGAAATCTAGGTATCTAGCTAGCAATCAGAAAAACCAACTTTTCCTCAGAATGGGAGAAGAGAATAAAAATATGGTTGCCAAGGAAAAGCAAACAAATAGTGCTTACAGTCTACAAAGTAACTTTTTTTTTTTTTTTTTTTTTTGTGACACCAGGGATTGAACTAACGACCCTGCGCTTGCCAGGCAGGCGCTTAGGCCACTGAGCTAGATCCCAGGCCCTTGTCTTTTGGAGAGAGGGTTTCGCTATGCCGTTCAGGCTGGCCTTGAGCTCACTTTGTAGCCCAAGCTGGTCTCAAACTCACAACGATCCTCCTGTCTCAGCCTGCCGAGTACTGGGATTACAGGCGTGAGCCACCACACCCGGCTACAAAGTAACTTTTTGTTAACATGTATGTTCCCTATAAAATGTATTTTATGTATTTTCCTTCTGCTTTAATCAATCTGGTAAAAAACTGTTATCATGATAAAGCTGAAGTTCACAGAGCTCTTTCCCAAGGTCACTCACAAAATACACGGAGAAGGTAAAACCCAAAACCATTGTTTTTGACACTAAAGTCTGTGTTACCCTTTGTTGAATGGCTGAAAGGCTTTTAACAAAGAGAAATACAACTTTGGGGAATTGCTAAATTTATAAAGGTAGCAGAGAAGAAAGGAAATGACTACAGACAGAGTAGGAAAGATTAGAGGGTGTTGACTGATATAGCAGCCAAAGCAAAAGATCTAAAAGTAGTCAGTTTGGCTCAGAGAGAAACGGCATACAAAGTTAAGGACAAAGAAAAGGAAAATGGATCATGCAATTTAGAAATCATTAATATTCTTCTCATATACCAGTCTGTATAGCAGTGCTGGTGAACCTATAGCAGGCATTCTGCAGTGAGCTGTATGTACCACTGAAAGCTGTCAAAGGTTTGCCATCACTGCATTATAGAATAAAGACTAGAGTAAATAAAGGTTTAGAAGTTGATAGCTAATGTGGCAATGACAGCAGTATAGAAAGGATACTGATTGGTTGGTTTGGTGGTAAAGAGGACAAGGGAAGAGAGTGTAGCGAAGGCAGACAACAGAAAGAGGAGATAACAGTAAGGTAGAAAGAGGAGATGGAAGAAAGAAAATACATAACTTAAAAGAGTTATTACAATTGACAGACTTGTCTCCCTTCAGAAAGGAGAAATAAGACTTTCTACTATAATGAAAAATGTATTGGCAGAGAAAATGAAGTTACATGAAGATGTCTGAAGTTCATAGGATAGTGTGAAATCAAGAATAAGGACCATTTTCCCCCAGATTCAAATACAATGGAAGAATGGGAGGATTTCTGAGTGTGGAGAAGACAGAAATAAAAATATTTCATGTTAGCCTCACTCTTAATAAAACTTGGGGGGATTAGAAATCCACCCAAGGACAACAGGAAATGTCTGGAAAATGCTGCATGAAAAATGTGGTAGGGAATAATGAGATGACATTATGGACTACTAACTAGGACAGTAGAGTATATATAATCTAGAGCATGGTAGATACCATCAGAGCAATTCCATTACTTTCTTTTTGGTTTTTTGAAACAGGTTTTTTGTAACAGTTCAAGGCCTGGCTGGACTACATAGCAAGACCCTGTCTCAAAAAAAAAAAAAATCTAAAATTCTAATTACTATTTTTCTTAGTAATATGTCATAATTTTATTAAGGAGAAACCATGATAGAAACAGAACCAAATTTATCATTTTTAAAGTCCAAGAGGTAGTATACAAAAGTTACTCTTGAATTTATAAAAATGTTTAGTTCAAATATTTGAAGTATCCCATGAAAAATATCTAAACTATATAAAAGTACTTTTGAGTAAAAATACCCGTAATACCAAAAGTCAACAATCTGGACTGGGGCCAGGGATTTAGCTCAGCCCCGTAAGTGCTTGCCTGGGAAGTGCAAGGTTGTGAGTTCAATCCCCAGTACCAAAAAAAAAAAAAATCTGGGCTGTAGCCTTCCCATTATCAATTTTTTTTTTGTTTTCATTTTTTCCTATGTCTAAGTTAAGAATCCTTTATTTTCTTTTACTTGGGACCCAGGGACTTCATACTGGGCTATATCCCCAGCCCTTTTTTAAAATTTATTTTGAGACCAACTTTTAATAAATCGGCAAGTTGCCCAGGCTGCCTTGAACTTTCCATCCTCCTGGCTCAGCCTCCAAGAAGCCTGCCATGATAGGTATGTGCCACCACACCTAGCTTATAGACCTTTGAAAACTTTCTTTGATGGATTAAGGCAATTTCTCATGAGTAAACAAGAGATATGTGAAATAGAATAACCTGAGATTTAAAATTATCATGCACTGGGATTTTTAAAAAAGAAATTTTTCATATATTTATATTCCAAAAATGATTTTGGGAATAAAATGTGCAGAATATCATAAACAAAAAGAAGTAAAGTTTGGTAGAGCAAAGATTCCATAGGATAAAGTAAATGTAAAAAATGAAAACATTCTCTGATAATGAAGCAGACAGATACTTAACAGTACAGAAGCCGTTGGAATAATGATCTTTCACATAGGCCCTTAAAGCACTGTCACAGGATTCTCTCCAAGACTTCAAACTTCCATCTATTTCCTCTGGATGGGGGTCACTTGCTTCTTTCCGTAAGTGATCAAACTTAAAGGAAATTTTGTTTCTTGGATCTAAAAATCTGCTATTACCCAGATCACCATGCTCTGTAATTAAAACCTTTCAGAGAAGAATTACAAATATGAGTAACTATAAAAGGACAGTTCTTAATCACATTTTACATATAAGTCACAAAGAGAAACTATATATACTTAATTTTTCATTTAGTCAGATTTCTTTTTCATACTGATTTTTCAATCATCTTAATTTTTATTTTTATATAAAATACTGTCAGACAAGATGCATGCCTATAGTCCTAGCTACTTGGGAGGATAAGGCAGAAGGGTACTTTTTGGAGGTAGTGGTATACTGGGGATTGAACCCAGGACCTTTGCACTGAGTCATCCATAGACTTTTTAAAAAGTTTTATAATTTTTTTTTTCTTACGGCACCAGGGATTGAACTCATGACCTTGCGCTTGCCAGGCAGGCGCTTACGCCACTGAGCTAAATCCCCGGCCCTTGTCTTTTTGAGACAGGGTCTCACTATACCGTTCAGGCTGGCCTTGAACTCACTTTGTAGCCCAGGCTGGTCTCGAACTCACAACGATCCTCCTGTCTCAGCCTCCTGAGTGCTGGGATTACAGGCATGTGCCATCAGGTCCGGCTAAAATTTTCATAATTTTTAAGTTTTTTCATTTTGGGTCTCACTAAGTCACTAAGTTGCCCAGGCTGGGCTTGACTTGTGATCCTCTTGCCTCAGCTTCCCAGTATGCTGGGGTTACAGGTATATGCCACCACACCTGGCTCATAAGGGTTTCGGGAGCTCATGAATTTGAGAACAGCCTTGCAATATAGCAAGACTCTTTCTTAAAAAGTAAAAAAGTACTATGATGTGCTAGGTACATGTACGAACTTTCCATGATGTACTATAAACACATACTAATAAAAAATTTTAAAAACACTAAATATTAGTAAGTTAACTGGGCATGGTGGTGCATGCCTGTAATCCCAGCACTCTGGGAGGAAAATCTGAGCCCAGCCTGAGCAACTTAGGGAGACCCTGACCCCAAACCAAAAAGACTGGGGAGGGAACTCAGTGCGAAGGCACTGAGTTTAACACTAACACCAAAATAAATAAATACATAAAAATAAAGAACCAATAAACTATAAAAAATGTGAGTCAACTTTATGTAGCAAATTTCTCCCCCTAATGATACCCTTCATTGTTTTGATGTTTAATATGTATGGATATATACGCAAAGCTCTAGAAACAACTTTTATGTATATTTTTGCATTCTTTTTTCAAATTATTTTATGAAACTTTTTCATGTCATCATATCGAGCATTTAAAATAGCTAATAAAGCCTCATAGTTCAAAGACGAAAAAAAAGGGCTGTGGGTATAGCTCAGTGGTAGAATGCTTGCCTAGCAAGAGCAAAACCCTGGATTTATTTGATCCCTAGCACAACTACTAATGAAGTGAAATCTCTGTTAAGCAGCAAATTCTTCTTGGTTTTGTTAAACTGAGTCAGGGTCTCACTATGTAACCCAGGCTGGCCTCAAACTTTTGATCTTCCTGCCTCCATTTCCGAGCGCTGTAATTACAGGTATGCACCACCTGCCTGGTCCAATAAGCAAACTCTTAAAATAACCTGAAGTAACCTAAATTTCAGTAGGAATGCCTCTGTTTTCTTATTTACTATAATATCTCCTGTTGGTAAGCAGAATTAGAGGTAGCTGGAAAACTTCTAAGACTTTTTTTTTTAACTTTTCTTGTGGTAGCCAGACTTCCTTTTTATCAAAGAAAGTTACTAGTATTACAGAAAGAGGAAGAATTTCCTAATATTTATAATATTCACAAAAGTCTGAAAACTAAGACATGAATTTATATTCAGCATCTGATTCACAAATCTGCTTTGCTTTCTAGATCTCTACTATCTGCCAAGTATAGGTTATCTAACGGGCAATTATTACCTGATCTTCATATCCTTCTATCTTCACAGGAGTGAACTGATCCATGTTATACTGGGCAAATGCACTGTTTAAAAAAATAATAAAAGTAAATAGTTTTTCTATCTTACCAGCTGCTCAAGCCAAAAACTTGAGTCATCCTAGGCCTCTCCGAATCCTGCCATGATCTTGCCAAATATCCTCAATGCTCCTCGCCACCTGCTCCCCTGAGGGCTGGCTATGTTTCTGGTGAGGACCATTACCAGCAGCACCTCAAGCTTCCTGGGGCTGAGTACAGGATGGACACTGTCATTGCCTAATGCTGGGAGCCTCCAGCATCAGGTGGCCACAAGGTGCAGTAACCACAGGCACTGACCCCAGGCCATGTGTGACAGATGCCCTACCTGTCCCAGATTAGAGCTCTGCAGTCTCTGGGACAAGGAGGCTATAACCAGGTGTGAGCACTGAGGGTGACACTGAGGCCCAAGGATCTACCACGTTTCTTGTGAGCTACATACATGGCTATGTCCATTTGAGGGCTAGGGCTGCCTCCCTGCTCTCATTTCCGCTTCCAGAATCCTCACTTTCTTGCAGTCTGGATATGTACATCCTTTCTGCTTCTCAGATATGGAGAAGCAGCCAAGTATGGCTGGTATGTGGGGATAAAGACTGGCAGCTCCAAGCTCAAGGCTCACATCCAGAAGGCTATCTACAAGGTCATCACCTTCTCAGTGGAGAACCAGCCCAGCATGACAGCTGCTTCCTTGAGGTGAAGCTGAATGGGGTAGAGTCCAGCTGTGCCTGAACAGCCAGGGTCACCATTATTCCCATCTGTACCAGCTTTCAATGGACGTGTCCTGACTGCTAGTGCAGGAAAATGAGCAGGTGACAGTCCTAGGAAAGACCTCTGGAAGCTAGGAAAAGCCCTCACCAGAACACAGTTCTTGCTATCTACTTGACTGGAATTCTGGCTTCCAGAACTGTGAGGAATAAAGGTAATTATTTATACTGCCCAGTATCTTGCTATTTTTTTTATAGTAACCTGAGCACACCAAATTGTAAACTGGGTCACCCTTAGTGAGAAAAACCTGGGAAAGTCTAACCAAAAAAAAAAAAAAAAAGTTCAGTGTGTATGTGGGTCATCCTTGACTGTTTCCTCTACATTTCACATCTAATCTATCAGTTAGCATCCCCCACCCTATACTAAAGATTGAACTTCACACAAAGCTACATCTTAGCCTCTTTTTTTTCCTCTCATTTTTTATTTTGAGGCAGGTCTCTCTAAGTTGGCCAACTGGGCTCGAACTTGTGATTCCCCTGCTTCAGTCACCCATAGTTCTAGGATTACAGACTGGGGCCACTATGTCTGGTTCCTATTGGAATTTTTTTTTGTTTTGAGACACGGTCTTGCTATGTAGTTTAGGCTATCTTGAAATCACCAAGTAACCCTGGCTGGCTTGAACTTGCAGTGATCCTTCTGCCTCAACTTCCCAAGTACTGGTATTACAGGTGTGCTCCGCCACATCTGACTCCTATCAGTAAGTCTTTTTTTAAATCAGATTTTATCAGTATATTTTAGATATTATCAGTAAATCTTGTAGGTTTTGTATGAGTGTACATTCAGGATGTGACTTTCCTTCCTCCTTCATTTCCACTCTAGTCCAAACCACCACCAACTACCCTTGAACTACATTACTAGTCTCTATTCATTTTCAGCTTATGCACTCCACATAGTGATTAGAATAACTAGTGGCTATTCTAAAATTTAAGAGTCATATGCTTTTATTTGTACTCCTATCTCACGCAGAACACATAGTACTGTACTACCTCATTCAGAATAAAGTTCACTCTTCAACATGCCCAACAATATCCTATTTATACCAGAAGTGCTGAGAATTACCACAAATGGTTCTGGTAGTCAGAAACACAAAAGTGGAAATTCGGGATGGTCCTAGGTCTATTAGGCCTCTTATTTTATACAGAAGGCAATACTGATGATTACTAAAACAACATTGACTGAGCACTAACTGTGAAGACTATGGCCAAGATACTGAAGCATTTCATTATACAAGTTAAAAGTGAACCCTTCATCCTCCTGTCTTAGCCTCCTTAGTGCTGGGATTACAGGCATGCACCACCACACCTGGTCAGCATTACGTATTTTAAACTTAGTTTTCAGGGTGCTAGTTTACCGTCATTATAGTTTACCCAATGTTAGAATAATGTTGTAAGTGGATTTAGAAAAGATACTTACTGAGCTGCCCCTTCCCTGAGGAGATTGTCATTGTTAAGTAGTAGCCGGACATCTGAGGAGGAAAACATGTTGAAATGTTGGGTACTGGATAAGTCTGAGAAATTTTAGCACGTTTCTAGAAAAGATTTTTTGGGGGGAAGGGTTTTGAGACAGGTCTTGCACTCACTACATAGCCCAGGTTGGCCCAGAATTCACAATCCTCCTTCCTCATCCTCTTAAGTACTGGGATAACAGGCATGTGCCACCATGTTCAGTTATAACAATTTTAAAATCCAGACTTTTGGGAGGTTAGTCTTCAGATATGCTGTATGTACTGAAATTCTACAAATGTCAACAAGTAGATGTTAACGTTCATAGCTCTGTAGACAATTATTAGTGCTACAGAAAAATCAAGAATAAATTCTCAAGAAATTTCATAGCAAAAGAAAAATACTGTCTGCAGAAGGTTCTGGTTAGGCTACTAATTAAATTATTTTTATTTTTATGGTGCCTGCAATGGAACCCATGGTCTCACACATGCTAGGTAAGAAAGTTTATCAATGAACTATAGTCTCTAGCAGGAGTGTTATTTAATGAATCATTTAAAATAAGCCCATATAGGCTGAGGTAGCTCAGTGGTAGGGCACTTGCCTAGCATGTACAGGCCCTAGATTCAATTCCCAGTACCTCCTCCCCCAGCCTGGATTAAGAATTACAGGCCTTTCTATAATACCAGTTCTAGAAAGCTGGGCAAAATTCTGTCACTGACCTAAAATCCTGACATATTTTTCTTTAAAGAATCTGATACTATATAGGGGTCTACAACTTTTTAAAAAACTGTGTGTTAAACAGTCTAACCATTTTTTTCTGTTACTAAGAAAACACCAAACATTTATTTCAAGAGGGAAGGCTAACTCTAAGCCAAAGGCTACTGATTTTGAGAGTTTCTGAAAGAAAGGTCTGGTGGTGGCCAACGTGTGCCAATAAAAAACCCAGGCCTCATGACAAAAGTAGTTTGCCAATTTCCAATCTAATGCTTTGATTCTGATAATTGTCATGATATTCCTGTAAAGTACATTCAGTTGTCTAAAGTAAAACAGAGCACTTTTAACTATAGGCCATTAATTTTGCTAAATCCTGAATTACCTGAGCTAAAAGTTAAGTTTAAGGAGAACTTTATAAAAGCTCAGTTGTTGAAATTTTATATTTGAGGGAGGAAGACTAGGGAGAAAAAGGCTACCCTTGTCTTCCTTACTGTCAGAACTGAAAATCTAGAAATGATCTTTGTAAAGATTTACTTCTATTATATCCTGTATTTTTTATGGTAAATGTCTGTGTTTCCCCTAGTTTTTCTCTGTATCATTAACTTTATCAATGGAAATTACTGAATATTATACCATGTCTGGGGTTTTGGGCCAGTTACGGATGACTATCACAGTTCCTCTCAAGTGGCTCACCTTCCAATATAAAACAAGAATTTCAAAATAAATGTGTAAAAATGAACCAAGATGTGTAAAGATGACTTAGAGAGAACTTTTTTTATCATGTAAATTGTGTTGAGACAGTGAACGGTATTTTATTTTACTTCTTTTGGTTTGGTTTTGTTTTCTGCAGTACTAGGGATTAAACCTAGGGCACTCTACCACTGAGCTACATCCCCAGGCCTTTTTGAGACAGGGTCTTGCTAAGTTGCTCAGGCTGTCCTCAAACTTTGATCCTCTTGCCTTAGCCTCCTGAGTAGCTGTGATTAAAGGTGCATGCCACTGTGCCCAGCTGTGCATAGTATGACAGACTGGAAATATACTAGACAGTGAGTTGAAAACTGGCTGATTCAGAACTACCTCATAAAGAATTTCATAAAATAAAGATCATCCAATTCTGTTCCACATCAAGCTGGATGTTTTGGCATACACTTGTAATCCCAGCACTCTGAGTGGCTCATGCGGGAATACTGCAAGTTCAAGCCTAGCCTGGGCAACTTAGCAAGACCCTGTCTCAAAAACGGTGTTCAGGATATAGGTTAGTTTGAAGACTCTGGGTTCAACAGTATGGGGTGGGGCCTCGCACATACACACACATACACATACACACACATACACATACACACACACACACACAAATTCTACCCCAAATTTAATGAATATAAGCCTCCCCAAAACAGTTCAGCCCCACTAGCCCCAAACTTATCATATACTAAGGAACTTATTGAGTGAAAGCACTGAAGTATTGTCCAGTACTGGGGATTGAACCCAGGGCCTTAACAGTATGTCCTCAGACTTTTAAAATTTTTTATTTTGACGCAGGCTCTCATGAAGTCACTAAATTGCCCAGGATGGGACTGAACTTGTGAACCTCCTGCCTCAGCCTTCTGAGTGCTGGGATTACAGGCATGTGCCACCATGCCTGGTTTAAACTATTACTTACAATGATAAAAATAAAACTGTAAGTCAGGTACAGTGATGCACCTATATAATCCTAGTTACTTGGGAGGTTGATATCAGAGGATCACTTGAGCCCAGGAATTAAGAGACCACACTGGGCAATATAATGAGACCCAATCTCATAGAAAAATAAAAGTCTTCCAAAATAAAACTATAAATCCAATTTAATATTATGTCTACATTTTTAATATTAAACTATCTTAAATCTTTTCTTACCTAACCTGGGTACCCTACTTTATGGGGAAAGAACTTGCTTTTGACTCAAACTAGGAAATGAATCCTAAGTTTGATGCTTACTAGCTGGGCAACCCTGGACAAATCTTTTCGGTCTCTTTGAATGTTGATTTCCTGAGCTATTGCTGCAATGTGTAATAGGGATTAAGAAATAGCAAGCACTTGATGATGACAATAATTAAGTAGGATTTAAAATAACTGGATACTCATCTTTACTCACCATTGAATACTTCATTAAACTCCCCTGGGGGTGCATGAGTGATGAATTTAGCAGCTATGCGTACCTAAACAGAAAAAATATTAGTTAAGTGTACTGTGAAGAGTAACATAGAAGGAGTTAACAGACTATAAAATTTTGTGCCTTGAAAATACTTCAAAGCCCTCCAATCAATGTAAATATATTCTGATTTTAAAATATACTGTATGTGCTCAGGCATGGTGGTACATGCCTGTAATCCCAGCACTCAGGAGTCTGAGGCAGCAGGACTGCTGGAGTTCGAGGCCAGTCTGAACTACATAAGGAGACCTTGTCACAAACACCAAAATTAAAATATTAGCAAATGGAGTAAATAAAAACACTGAATAGTGTTTATCCCAATGCAAGGATGGTTTAATATTAACAAAGTGATGTTATTTACAAATTAAAGGAACCAAGCCATGTGATCACCTCAACTCATGCTGGAAGAAAATGGTAAGATTCAACACTCATCCCAATATCATGGGCCAGACATAGCTCAGTAGCATAGCACCTGCCTGGCAAGTGCAAAGTCCGCAGTTTGATTCCTGGTGTACACACACACCCAATATCATAAAACAACAAAACTCTAGCTTTTAGTAGAAGCAGGATAAATTATAACTTGATAAGTGGTCAAAATTTGATGGCAACCTTCATAATGAGAAAACATAAGCACTGTCACTAATTTTAAAGGCAGGACAAGGATGGATCCTATCATCTTTACTATTCAACACTGCACTAAAGGTCCTAAAAATGCTATGGAAAGATACCTTTTGAGTTTGATTTATCCTAATGTCCCTCTTTTGTTCCCTCACAACCATTCTTTTCTGGATCACTTATTATAAATAGATACTAAAGTTAGGACCTAATCTGTGTATCTCATTTTTTTCTATGACATTTTTTTTGTTACATTCTGTTTTGTGGGGAGAATTTTTCAGTTTTATTTTCTAGTTCACTAATATGCACTTCAAAAGTGTCCATTTTACTGTTCAGGTAATTATTTTGACTGTTCTAATTTTAATTTTCAAAATTTTTGGTAATTTTTTTGTGTGCCCACACTAATCTTGATGAGAGCATTAACATACTTGTTGGTGCTCCTCTTGGCTTGCCCATTCAATTTACTTATGGCTTGTCTCTATTCATTGTAGGGGGGGGAAGGAGTAGACTTGTAGCTGATCAGGGAATGTGAGCTAATAAGCACCTTAGGCTATTTTGAGCACTGACTTGCCTCTCTGGCTCCAGGGGTCATTCTGAGTGCCAGATTCTGAGAATGATTATGCAAGATGGTCCAAATGGGAAAAGGAATGTAGTCAAGTGGTCCTCTTAGTGAGACAGCAATCCCCCAATTAATCTACTCCAAGATAGTTCTTTTCCTTCCTGGGTCCCTTCCTTCCTGTTCTTTAAACTGATGAGTTCCTCCAAAAGAGCTATTTATTTGGCAATATCTACATACATTTTAAAAATATTTATACAGAATCATGTCAAAAACAGTAATAGGTGGCCAGATGTGGTAATGCACACCTATAATCTCAGCACTTGGGAGGCTGAGGCGGGAGAATCACCTTGGGTTTGAGGTTAGCTTGGGCTACATAGTGAGTTCAAGTTCAGCCTGAACTATACAGCGAGTTTCTGTCTCAAAAAACAAACAACAACAACAACAAAAACCAAAACCAACAGCAACAACAAAAAACTGTTTTGGATAACAAATTTGTACTTCATGTGATTTTCATCATGAAAGGCTATTCTTTGATTTTTTTTTTTAATGGTACTTCCTTCTTTTGGGGAGGATGTACAGTACTGCAGCTTGAATACAACGCCTTTGCACTGAGCTCCACATTCCCTAGTTTTTTAAAATTTGAGACAGGGTCTCAAAAATAGAAAAGGTGTCCCAGCTGGGCTTTAACTTGTGATCCTCCTGCCCTAGCCTCCTAGAGTGCTGGGGTTACAGGTATGTGCCACCATGTTCAGCTCTGACAGTGTTTAACCATTCAAAAAACATTAGCTCACAGGTTCTATGAAAGCAGGTGGACTGAATCTGGCCCACGAGTCATAGTTTGCCAACCCCTTTAACAGAACAAAGAACTTAATATGCATGTTCACTGCCATATATATCCAAGGCAAAGACTTGGCACATGTTCTATAGGAATGTAAATCAAATCACTATTTGATTATTTGCAAAACTTGTTTCTCTTTGGATTCTTAAACAGTTTATTAAAATTTATACATTCAACTGTATCATGTGTTAACAGAAAGTAAAATTTGAGAGGATTATTTGTATTGTGTCACATGGATTGGCTCTGTCCATTCAGATTTTTTAATTTTACTTTATTTTTGGGGTGTTTGTTTTTGAGACAGGGTCTTTTCATATAGTTCAGGCAATCCTGTACTCACTATGTAGCGCAGGCTGGCCTCAAATTCTCGGCAAACCTCCTCCTTAGCCTCCTGGGATTACAGGCTTGTGCCATGATGCCTGACTAATTTTTAGTGGTATTTTTTGAGATAGGTTCTCATTATGTAGTTTAGGCTGGCCTTGAACTCCCTATGTAGCAAACTTCCAGCAATCCTCCTTAGTGTTTGGATTACAGGCCTGTGCCAGGATGCCAGCCTCCCACTTCCACCTTTTTAAACCAGTAGTTGAGTCAAAGCTGTGCTTGGGGAAGCTGCAATTACCAAAGTTGGGAGGGCCAGCTAGAATGAGAAACAATAAGCTTAAAAGTCAAATCTGTAACATCCAGTTTCAAAAATGGGTCAAAACTAAGATGAAAAAAAATTTTTTTTGAGATTGTCTTGCTATGCAGTTCACATGGGCACTGAAAAGGAAGGAAGGAAGGAAGGAAGGAAGGAAGGCAGGCAGGCAGGCCGGCTTTTGCTTTTCTGGTATGTTTTAAATACTGAAGATTTGTTAAATTAATTACATAATACACAAATAGAATGACAAAGACTGTCTCTTTACCAAACTTTAGTTGGCTTTCTCTAAGTCATTTTCTCAACTAAGCCTTGGTCTTCCTCCCTAATTCCAATCTTTGACCTGCCTAGCCCAGTTTTAGTAAGAATTTGCTCACCTTTGTTACCTGATCAAATTCATCATAAGTCTTTGGCTGCCTTCAGCAAGAATCCCCCTATACTTCATGTTTCTTCTTAATTATTTTTTTACTCATTAATACCCACTCTCTGCTCATTGGCTACAAATCTGTGGCTAACATTACTGTATCAGTATGTGAGCCTAATCTCTTATCTGTGGCAACAGTTTTGAACAGTCTTCCTTATCATTTTAATATGTCATAATAATTCTTTGCTTAACAGGCATCACCATTCTATTTTAACCATTTATTATAATGTTATGTAATGAAAAATTGAAGCATAAAATTTATTAACATACTAGAAGAAACCAAGTAACAGCTCCTGTATATTTCCTAGTTATCTCTTAACCATTTCTGTTTATTTTACAACTTCACTATTCAGCAAGTTAGAAAGAAACCATTCCTTAGTTCTTAATCTAGATTTTCCTCTTAGAAGACATCCAAACCTGTAATCCCTGCTCTTGGGAGGCTGAGACTGGAAGACAGCTGTGAGTTTGAGGCCAGTCTGGACCACATAGCAAATTCAAGGCCAGTGTGGACTACATGAGACCCTGTCTCAAAAAAACAAAAGAACGAACTGTGGGCCTGGAGGAGAAACAGGAAGCACCCTTCCTGCGAGCAAGGGGTAACTGTGGGCTAGCAGGAGAAACAGGAAGTATCCTTCCCATGAGCCAGCCAGCGCATGGGCTGGGAGAAGGTAAAAGCCGAGCCTGAGCCTCCTGCCCTCAAGCAACTGGCTGATTCAGGGGAACGTACACTGAGGTGATAGCAACTGAGGTACAAAAACAATGCTTATGTTGTTTGAGTGACTTTGCAGGCCTAAAGCCGGTGGTCTGGGCATCTATTTAGAGGATAACAATATGCAAAATAGCAACTATGGAGGATTTTCTTCTGTCTTGTTTTTGAAATCCAATATTGTTCTGTTTTGTTTTGCTCCATTTTATTGTTTTGTTTTAGTCAGTATTTTGTTTTGACTGGTTTTATTCTGCTGTTTGATTTTATTATGTCTGATGATATAGGCAGCAATTTTGAAGATAACATGAGGCATTATGGCAACAATGGTTGATTTCCTATTATCCTGTTGGAAGTCCTGTATCACTTTCACTTTTTTGTTTTGATTGGTTTTATTCTGTTCTATTTTGTTTGGTTTTATTCTCTTTAAGATTAAAAAAAAGAAGAAAAAGAAAAAACAAAAGCAAAGAAGACTGGTAAAAGATTTCCTAGCATTCTGCTCTAAGTTCAGAATAAATGGTAAGCTTCAAGTCACAAATTCTCAAACAGAACAAAAATTTTAAGTATTGGCTCCATCTCAGTGAAGATAATAAATTTAAGTCCTATCATAAGTCCAAAACAGCAGCAGGAGAAAAAAACCACACAAAACTCTATTTGGTTTAATAAGCACATGGGCCTATCTATCTAGATAAGAACTAGGAAAACAGAAAAGCCCAAGTTAGAATGTTCGATGAGTCAGAAAAAAAATTTTTTTTTTTTTTTGTACCAGGAATCAAAGTCAGAACCTTGCACTTGTCAGGCAGGTGCTGTGCCACTGAGCTACATTCATGGCCCCAGAAAATAAGATTAAAATAAGTGAAAAGATCGTATCAACTTGTTGCTTGGGAGCATAAATGTGCTCAAATAACTACTGTTACATACAATGAATATTTGGGGGTAATAGAATTAGGTTAAAAAATCAGGGAAAAATTCATGCAGTTGCCTTGAGATTCAGGTGCTAAACAATGTCCATGTAGATGCCAAGTTCAAAAGGGCAGAGTTAGCTGTGAGAATGCAAGCTGCCTTACAATTTGGTGCATACCTGGTACGTTACAGTGTTCTAACTTAAGTATGTCTTTTTAACAATTTTATTTTTCTTCAAAATCATTGAGAGTCAGACCTGGTTTCACATGCCAGCTTTGCCACTTAATTTCTTGGGTTTTAATTTCTTCACTTGTTAATACCTGCTCATATTTGGGCTATTTTAAGAACCACATGAAGTCACATAAATGGACATATACATAGCAAATACTTATTTTTCCTCACTAAGCGAAGTCTTAGATATTATTGAATTTTATATTACATGTCATATTTTAAAAGTTCAGATCTTTATGTTTAGCAATTTGTCCAATTTCTTAAATAACAATTCATTTGGTTCCAGGCACTTGAGGTGAGTACTAAAGAACAAAAAAGAATGATCACGCTAACCAACAAGCCGGACTTGAAGTTTTATGTGCTTTCTCTTATATGAAATCTGGGAGAAGTGAGAGGTCAACATGCAAACAGAAAGAAGAATATTAAAGAGGAAAGGGATGGGGAAAAAGGAAGGAATGGTAATGGGAAGGATATAATCAAAGTATACCTGTATGAGAATGTCACAATGAAATCTAACATTGAGTAATTAATGTTTAATAAAAAAGATATTTGAAAAAACAAGATATTTAAAAAACATCAATCAGTCACAGCTATGGGCCCCAATAAGATCCTGTTCTTAAAAACAAAAAGAAAACATTTTTCATAAAAATGTTATTTAAATTAACACGATATAGGTTTATTATTATCCTTTGTTTTTGATACAAGGGCTTGCTGTGTAGTTCAGGCTTGTCTTGAACTCACAATGTACCCCTCGGCTGGCTGCAAACTCATGGTAATCCTCCTGCATAAACCTTCCAAGTGTTGGAATTATAGGCATGCACCACCACACTTGGCTATTATTGGCCTTTTAAAATGAAAATGAATAAAGAAGTG
>RJWT010021732.1:0-17475 GCA_004365215.1 Cuniculus paca | reverse complement strand
TATAAAGATGATGCTATGGTTTGGGTTTGGATGTCATGCAAAGCCTCATGCAATCGTGAGGGGTGGGCCTTTCGAAGTTAGTGAGTCTGGTGTTTGTGATTGGTTTGTTGTCTAGCACTGGAATTGGTAATGTGGGTATTGCACCAGCCCAGGGGCGGGTAGCCAGCATACAATATAAGGGAGGGAAGGAGGCATGCTTTTCCCTTTTTTGCTCTTTCACTCTTGTGACTTTTGGAATCTGCTGAAGACACCATGAATGGCTGAACTTCAACCACGTCAACCTGCCTAGGAACCAACTGAGTATGAACTGAAACCTCCAAAAACTGTAAATTAAATAAACCTTTTCTTCCTTCATTTTGGGTGTCAGATATTTTGTCCCAGCAATAAGAGAAAAGTATCTGTTTTGGTTACTTTTCTCTCGTTGCTGAGACAAACACTTGACACCAAAATGAAGCAAGGAAAGGTTTATTTAGCTTACAGTTTCTATGGATTTCAGTCCATAATCAGCTGGCTCCAAGGCAGGGTGGCATGGCACTGGGGCAACACTTCAAGGCAGCAGCCAGAGCAAAAGGGGGCAGCCATTCATGGTGGCTGCAAGCAACAAGAGCAAACTCGCACCAAGAGGAAAACATGCCCCCATTCCAACCTTACATTGTATGTCAGCTCCACCCCTGGGTGGGTGCAGAACTCACACCGCCAATCCCAGTGCTAGACAACGAGTCAAACAACAAATGCTAGATTCAGCCACCTCCATTACTACATGAGGCTTGGGGGGGCCATCTATATACAAACCATAACAGTATCCAACATAGAATTTGGTACCAGAGGAGTGGGGTTGTTGCTGTGACTGTACCTGACCGTGTGGTTCAAGGGCCTTTGGGAATGGTTTGTGGGAAGAGTTTAGAAAGGTTCAGTGATGGCACCTGAAAGAATAGCCCTGGTACAGCTTAGGCTGTTCTGCATGGGAGATTCTGGTCAGAGCTCAGGAGACCAGAAAACCAGTAAAACCAGGCTCAGGAGGTTTCTGCTGGGAAGAATGACTGCACAGCATTTGTTATGGCTTGGCAAAAAGTTTGACTACATTTTGCTTGTGTACAGCGATTTTGCCTGAGATTGAGATTAACGGTGACAGAAGAAATTTCAAGTCAGTTGAATGTTGAGGCTGTGGCATGGCTATGGTTGGGGGCTTTTAGCCAGATTTACATTGTGAATTAAGAGCAAAGAGCCCAGCAAGATAATGTAAAACATTGTTAATTTGGCCAGGAAAAAAGTTCCAGTAAAACTATGCAAAGATAGAACTGAAATCTCTATTGTTGAGAAGGAACAGGAGAATATAAAAGGTGGCCTGAAGATATCACAGGCAGCAGTGGGTCTCCACAATTTGCAGCCTCAAAATAGCAGAAGTGAAAGACTGTTTTGAGGAGAAAGCCACAGAGTACAATGTTACAGAATGGTGGCAGAGGCCACATGAGGTTCCAAAATGGCAGCAGCCATACCAGATTCCAGAATGGTGGTGGCATGGAGAATTTGTTCCTCATAATCAGGTACAGAGTGCTCAGCAATCCAGGCACTTGACCCTTATGGCCAAGAGAGAGGAAAGCCCTGCTACTGCTCCAGCTGGCAATGGACCTTGGCATCATCCACATGTCACCAGTTTTAGGCACATGCAGAATGCAAGAGTTCTGAGGTTTAAAAGGTTTCCATCCCAATTTCAAAAGGCCTGGGAGGTCAGGCAGTGTGCCTCTTAGAGGGCAGTGTGTGAAGCTGTGAGTGTGAAGCCAAAGGTGCAGTGGAGACCCCAGCAGTTTGGAAAAGCCAGGAATATGGATCATCTAAGAAAACATGCAAGGAGGGAGCAAAGCCAGCCCAAGAAAGAAGCTGTGGGAGCTACAATCACCAGAGGTACAGTGGCATGGGGTCACTCAAGCCTTTTGGAGTCCACAATCAGATTGCATCAGATGCTGAACATGGAACTCCAGGACTTATTGTTTGCCCTGCTGGATTTTGGACTTCTTTTGGACTCATTCCTTTGCATCCCCATTTGTATCTTTTGGAATGGTAATGTTTGTTTCATGCCACTGACTGTTGGAAGTGTTTAACTTTCTTTTCATTTGTACAGAGGCTGGCAGTTAAGAGTTTGCCTTACAATTTGGAGGAGACTTAGGACTGGGACTTTTCAGTGATGTTGAAACTATTAGGACTTTGGCAATTCTTGCAGATGGACTAACTGCCTTTCCCATAAAGGGATATACATGAGTATTTGGGGGGCCAGGAGTGGAATGCTAGGTTTGGGTTTGGATGTCCCCCCAAAGCCTCATGCAGTCATGGGAGGCAGGCCTTTCAAAGGTGAAGAGTCTAGCATTTGTGATTGGTTCGTTGTCTAGTACTGGGCTTGGCAGTGTGAGTACTACACCCTCTCAGGGGTGGGTAGCCAGCATACAATATAAGAGAAGGAAGGAGGCATGCTCTTCCCTTTTTTGCTCTTCACCTTTTGTACCTGCCACCACCATGAACAGCTGCCCAGTGCCATGCCACCCTGCCTTGGAGCCTGCTGATTATTGACTGAAACCTCCACAAACTGTGAGTTAAATAAACTTTTCCTTCCTTAATTTTGGGTGTTGGGTATTTTGTCCCAGCAATGAGAGAAAAGCAACCAAGACAGATACTAACCCCATTCCTTTGGGTTCCACTTACATGACCTAATTATTTCCCAAGGGCCCCACCTCCAAATACAAGGTTTCAACACATGAACTTGAGAGGCATAAATATTCATGCTATAGCAGTTTGTTAGGGCAACTTTTAAAGAAGTTAGAAATAAGAGATGCTTAAAACTCAATGATAAATATTTGTCCAAAAATGGGATATATAAATACAAATAATGATTATAATAACTATTATTACGATAGTGTTTGCTAAGTATCAGACATTATTCTAAGAACTCTACATTTATCAACTCAATATTCAAAGTCATTTTGTAAGGTAAATACTATCATGATTTATAATTTACAGATGATGAAAGTGAGGAAGATAAAGTTTAAGTAAAGTGTATGACTTATTTCCAGTCATATAACAAGCAGTCCACAAATGGCCGAGAGGTTCTTTCTCAGCTGCTCACCACTCTGCCATTTTCCCAGAAGTCCTTTTATAGTAATTTATACCTGTTTTTACTTGTCTTTTGAAAAATAAATTGTTTTAATTTTCTGTTAGAGTAGAATTTAATATGAAACCTAAAAGAAAATAATGAAAAATAAATAGCAAATCATGGGTTTACATCCCAACTTATACTCAAAATATCCATTATTTTAGATCATTATTTCAATTCATTATTTCTTAGGTCTTCATTTTTCTTTTTCTTTCTTCTCTCCTTCTTTAGTCCAAAAATCATTAGGTGGACTACAGAGGGACAGAAATAGTGACTCAAAGGAGGATTATAATGAGCCTGAGTAGAAAGCCTGCCTAAGAAACTCAATAAGGGTGGCTTTTTGAAGATGGTGTTGGAGCCAGGTGGCAACAAGTAACCTGTTGCAGCTGGCAGCAGCAGCCCATATGAAGATAATGGAGTTAAGGAAGCAAGACAGCCAGACAAAGATGAGTAGATGACTACACCCCAAAAAACATCAAGTAAATTAAAGTATATATTGATTGCAATGGGAACCAGATTCCTCAGCAACTGAGAACTCTATTGTATTGGATTAGAATTAGAGTTATGTGGGGATTTCTTAACTCTAGCCCGGGAACAGCAATACCAAATAGCAATGAGCACATCTAGTATCTATCATTCTGATCTTAGCTTGCAAATTCCACTCTACAGTCAAAGGAACTAGGCTTCTTGGAGAAATAGCTACATCCAGAGCTGGGAAAAGAAAATACAAGATGGACCTGAGACATCTTATAGAAGCCAACAGTAAGGAAAAGTTAAAAGAATGTCAAAAGGACATGAAATCCAGCTTCAAGTTCCTTTTTATACCCAAATCTGGAACAATTTAAACATCAAAATACTAATAACAATAACAGATGAAAAACCATTGAATAAAATAAGGATCCATTAGCCTATGTTGATCTAAATAAGTAAGTGAATAAATGGTGAGAAAAGGAAGCTTTGCATATAACTAATAAATATTTAAGAAATGATGGAATTAGAAAGACACTAATTAGAAATCATCACCATAATAATTAATTCAGTCAAAAAATCAAGGTGTGCTATAGTTCCTAGGTAAAAGTGAAATTAAAAATTATTATTTATATAGTTTAAATATATTCCCACATAAAATAATTATAAAGGAAAATACATCAATTACAGAGAAGAATCTAGGAAGTCATTAGACTAATCAAGTAATCAGAATTTACACTACCAGAAAGAGAGAAAACAATACCATATGCCACTCAAGTGAAAGGCAAAAGGAACATATCATCTCTTTTGTAAATTTTTTTCAAACACTACATAACATGATCATAAAATATTTAAAAAACTCAAACTGAGGACATTTCTACAAAATATCTGACCTGTCACCATAAAACATGTCAAGAATCTGAAACTCAAGGAAAGATTAAGGAACAGATCAAAAGAACCTACAAAGACATAGCTACTGGTTACAGCAAGTGACCATCTTTATGTTATGAAAGATATCAGTGATGCAATTGGTGAAATTTGAATGTGTCTCTGGCCAGAGAGTTCACAAGTTTTTTGTGCTGTTCTTGAAATTTTTATGTAAGTTTGATGTTATTTTCAAATAATTTTTTCAAATATCAAATAGAACATAAAATTGTTGTATGTGACATAACAAATTATAAATTCTTTTTTGTAGTAGGTATTCAACTAAGCAGAACTATTTATTTTTAATTATATCCTTAACAAAAGTGAAGAAATCATGTACTCCTTCCTTTTCAGAGTTGGCAACTGAGGCCCAGAACATATAGAAAGATGTAGGGCCATGATTATATAATTACAGAACACTAGTTCTAGATACAAATTTTTCTTTAAAAACCTGAGGTCATTTTCTTGTTTCTTGATACTACTGAAACAAAAGTCTGCTTTCCATAGTTTAAATAATACCACAAGAAATGTTTGTAAACTGTAGACATACTGATACATATTTTTAGTTACTGACCTGCCCCAAATCCTGTGAATTTAGACAGAGCTTTTACTTGCAAAAAAACTCTTTCATCTATAAATAACTACTCTTTTCATTTTATTCCTCAAATTTCCTAAGGACCAAAAGAACATACAGATCAATTTAAAAACAGATTTGAAGTACAAATAAGTTCCACAGACACTGTAGTAAACCATTGTAAATTTCTCCATAGTTTTCATTCCAGTCCAAGTGATTATTCTAGGTTTGCATGTTCATTCTCATCCCTTTGCCAGTAGTTAGTAGAAGCACAAGCTTCTCAGGTTTTAGGGAACAAGTGTATCTTTATTCTTGGATGATACTGAACTGCCATATTATGAGCACATGAATGTCAAAGTAGAAATATGGATCAATCTGTATCCAATGACATTGGTTAGCCACTAAATTAACTAACCCTGAAGATTCCTTTATTTCAGGATATCCTGATGAAGAAAAAAACAAAAATCAATATTATTTAAACTAATTTAGGATAGGGTTTCTACTATAGCCAAAAACATCTTGCTAATAAACATTAATGAGAAATATATATTTAAGGCCAGAGAAATTACCAACACAGAGAGTAAGTTCTAAAATATGCAAAAAAAAAAAAACCCAACCAAATTACTTAAAAGTTTCCATATCTCAACCAGTTTCTGATGAGTCACTACACCTTGCAAGTGATTTTCATAAGCAAGAGTCCAGAGTTATCCTAGGACCCTACCACTAGCCCCTGTCAGCAGAGCACGAAGAAAAGGAGGAGCGCTAAACCAGTCAATGGAATTCTAGCAAGCTGCAGTGCTGTGACGAAAGCTACAGATTTCTTATTTAAATAAAACGCCAACAACCTATCCTGCCTCAATGTTTGCTCATAAGTTCTTGTAATTCAATGATCAGCATCGCGAAACTATGCATTACTCAACAGCAGGAGACCGTGGAAGTAAATACAACTAGTGCCATCAAGGTTATTGCTGAGAGCAGACTACATGAGTTACTTGTTTAAAATGTCTGCTCCTCATACCAAACTCTGGACCACATTTAAAGTACCCACCCTAGTAGCCATGTGTGACCTTTAGGATGGTATATACAAAATGCTGAATTGGAGAATTGTCAGATGGAATGGAGAGATGAGATAATAGCTGAGAGATAATGTTCAATGGGCTCCTGCCCAGCAAAGCTATCAGGTTTCTCTGAAATGTCTTGTGACTTCACTAGGGTATCAGTTTACTTCAGGCACTCGCCATTTGTCTGGCAGGAGATTTCATGAAGGGGTACTGCCATCTGCTGGTGACTCTCTTCTCAGGGACAATCAGAACTTAAGGATTGCACTTATTCCAGAGAGCACAATATCATTCAGCAAGTTACGGTTTCTTTTTCATTGTTAAAATTAGACTGTCTTCTCTGTTGTTTATGACTCTACAAAGTCTCCTGAGGAAGTTAAGCAAGGTATCTCAAAAACAAAACAGAAAATAGAAATAGGCAGCAAATACATTTTACAAGAAAACCAATTTCTGTCCAAGTGCTTCACTAAAATCCTGCTGATAAAATCATCTTTGTGTATGAGCATATATTAACACATTTTTATAAATGGTATGGTGACTACTATGCTTGAAAAAAATAGAATGTAGTGCAGTGGACCAATGTATTTGAACACATATTTAAGGACATCTGTAAATCTTCTGTGAGGATACTAACCATTTCGAGAATATATTTTTCCACATGGTACATAGAAAGAAAAAAGAAAAAAGCACCAGCTTCCAGACACAAAAGTGCGGATGCAGGAGGTGAAATTTTCCTATTTAGTGAAATTTCCTGGAATCATACTTGGTTTGTATCATAGATACAGTTGTGCAGGTAAAATTCAGCCCTTCAGGACATGGAATATAAGTTCCAGGGCTATGAAATTTTCATCACTGTCTTCCCAAGACAGTATATTACCTCCAAATCGTACAGACATAATAAAGATGAAATTAGATCATACTGTTTCACCAGCTTCTCATTCTTCAGAGCAATACTCTTTAAGAACATTACAGGACTTCTGTACTGGGAAATAGCCCTTTAGAAGAGGCCAGCTTGTGCTATCTTAAAAAAAAAAAAAAAAAAAACCAGTAGCAGGAGCTATAAAACTTAAAAGGATAAGCAAAAATACTGGAAGGCTGAAAACATGATCTGTATGTGAAGGTTAAAAGATTTGTTGTCACAGTATTTAGTCTAGAGAAAAAGTGTACAAGGTTGCTTAATCACAGGGATTCAAAAATGTCTCATAAAGGGCAAACTTTGACCTGTTTTCTCTATCTTTGGATAGGACACAATGGCACAAACTAAACCCACAGAGCAAGCAGAAAAATGCACCAGAAAGAACAGTCACACTTAAAGGAGTCAGAAATACCACTCTGGGTGCTAACTCTGTGACCTTGAACAAATTATTAGAAGGAAAGCATCCTATCTTTGAGGTAACATGAACTATATGGAAAGATGAGACTACTTCTGAATCCAGTTTTGTCTTATTTTTATTAATTGAGCTAATGAACTTGGGCAAATTTCTTAACATCACTGAACCTAGGTTCTCTCATTTGTAATGTAGAAATAATTGTACCTATCTAACAAGTTGTTATAAAGCTAAGAAATTGAACTAATAATGCCAGAAATGCACTTAACAGAATGCCTGACATCTCATAAGAGTTCAGTAAGTGCCCCTAAGTCTTCTGCAGTCTATTTCCTTATTCATAAAATGGAAGCTAAAGACACCTACCTAACTAAATGACATCATAAAATATATTCAGTACAGTACCTACATACATCTTCTCTGCCTTCTCTAGCTTTACCTTTACCAGCTACTAAAAAGGGTGCAACAATACTACACAAGAGAATTTTAAGAATAAAAATGATAATGAACATAAAATTATTCTGCATTGAATATGGCAAATTATTAAGGTTCGATACATCTACTATTGTTGCTATTATTTAGGAATATATCCAACATTTATCTGTTGAAAATATTAACTACAATCATGCCGTATTTTTCGATAGCCTTCAAAGTTTATCCAAAGGAACAAAATCTTTATTGTTATTAGTAATACCAAATGACTACACTTTTGTCTCAGTGATGATATTCTAGGAGATTTCAAACCCTGTGAAAGTAATTTTCAATAGTAGTGAAGGATAATGAGCATTTAAACAAGGGATAAAAAGCACTAGACATTTCATTTAACACCTACATTAGTTGTTAATTGTTTGCACCATCTTTATGTTCTGCTTCTAATTAGTTCAGTGTTGAAAAAGAGAGGAGCATGTATCCTCTATGACCTGCCCAATGACCCTCAGAGAACACTGCTCTCTCTTTCCCTCTCTCTCTCTCATCCCTCTCTCGCTCGCCCTCTCCCTCTCCCTCTCAATACTCAGGCACCAATGAAATCCCAGGGTAACAACAATTCAGTTGAAATGCATTAAAAAATAATAAAGATAAGTGGTTGAATAAATAAATAATAGGATACTATAGAAAATATGTTACTGATAGAATCTATGCAGTGGGTTTGATTCATTCAAATTTTCTATATTTTTCAAATTTTTCTATAATAAAATGTTTTACTTAAATGAATAAACAGGATAGGAAAGAGTGGGTCAAAACATATGAAATTATTAGCATTGAAAAGAATGTTTTAGATCCTCTATTATAAAATTACATCTAATTCAGGATCTCCTGTACAACCTCCCAAAACAATGGCTTGAGCCAGCCTTGGTTTTATTTAGTACAGTGGTGAGAGACTCACCATCTCCCAAAGTAGACTGATGCATCTTTGAATTACGACTAAAAATAATTACTTAATTTATTGTCTGAAAATACCTAAGCATGGAATACAGAACAGGCAGCACAGTTTTACATCAGAACTACAATCCAAGGAACAAGAAACCTGGAATTTGTCATGATTCTTCTTCCCAGATCCTTACGCCATGGACTATTTCTTTGTCTTTGCCAATTTAATTAACCCACTTGGCCCATAAGTTTTTATAGTCCTTGATTCACTCATTCAATAAATGACTGTTCAATCCAAACAATATTTCTTAAAACCTTAATACTGTACTTGAATGTCTGAAGGCAAAGAAGTAAAACCAATGATGTGGATATTCTTAGCCACCCTAAAACCTAAAATTATGGGTGAAGAATTAAAACAATTGGCTAGGCATGGTGGTGCATTCCTGTAATCCCAGTACTCTTGGAGGCTGAGGTAGGAGAACTGCAAGTCTGAGCCTAGCTTTGGAAATTTAACAACTTAGTGAGATCTTGTCTCAAAAAAAAATTTTTAAAGGGCTGTATATATAGCTGAAAGCAAAGGCCTTAGTTTGAACCCCAGTACCAAAGAGAAAGAAAGAAAAAGAGAGAGAGGGAAAGAAGGAAGGGAGGGAAAAATGAAGGAAGGAAAGAAGGGAGGGAGGGAGGAAGGAAGGAAGGAAGGGAATTAGGCAGCTAATCTGTTCCAAATAGCTAACCAATTGAAAAAGAAAAAGGAATTCACTTTTTTCTTAGTGAGTTTTATTTGAATTATATGTAATTGTCTTATTTATTTTTTTCCTTTGCAAGTAAAGACTAATCTGCACATTCAAATTTTCCTATATAAATGTTTTTGAGAACGATCATTTATTTTTCAAACTATGACCTCTTTTCTGAAAGATCTTTGAGCGGCCACTCTGTCAGAAGCAACGAGCCTTTTCCTTATTAGGCCATAGCTCCTCCTTGTGGTTGACAGAGCTAAAATCCTTAAATTCCAACCTTAAATTCCATCGAAAAAGTTGTTTTTATTTTTGTTTTTTTAATGATACGATCATACCAGGATTAACTCCGGAGTGGAAAATATTCAGGATTTTGTCTTTACTCCATATCACTAAATTCTCATTCACTCATGTGAGCAACTAATCCAGCTCAGTAAGTCAGTGATGTGGTACCTGGGAGAGAACTCAAAGTGCAAATTTTAAGTCTCAGAATCTTTCTTGAATCTGATAACTTAAAGTAAGTTGTAGCTACTCAAACCTAGTTCTAAATAATAAATTCATTGTTTTTCTTTTGAACAGTGGTTAAATCATAGCATGAAAATATATAGACTCTCCTTCATCATGTTAACCTGTCCATGTTCTAACATAGTTCCTATCCCAGAGTTTTAAATAAATACATAGATTGATTTAGAATATCTTTTTCCAATAGTTAAATACAAGGTGGCCAAATTATAATGAATAATTATAGTTTTATTTTTTAAAATAAACAAAATCTATCTCGGGATTTTAAAAAACATGAAAAGCTAACTAGCACAAAGTATAAGCCCATGCATTAATTGTTTTCAGAAAACTAATTGCAACTGGACAGGGAAATCATAGATGAACAACAATGTGTAAACAATGACTTATGTAAAAACTGAACTAAAGTGTGAATTGGTTATTCAAAAGGTAGTATGAATTTAGGCTACATTAAATAGAAACAACCTAAATGTTCAACAAGAAAGAAAGAATAAATGTAGTATAATTTCTACAAAAGAATAGAATGTGGCAGTGGACATGAATGAACTAAAACTTCACGTATCTACATAATCCTATTTCCAAACATAATAAATTGCAAAAAAATAAATAGGACAACGTGTTCATAAAGGTTCAATTTTTTTTTTTTTTTGGTACCAGGGATCAAACTCATGACCTTGCACTTACCAGGCAAGCCCTTGAGCTGCTGAGCTAAATCCCCAGCCCAAAGGTTCAGATTTTTGAAGTGTAGAATAATACTACTTATTACCTAGAAATATGCAAATATATAGTATAATAAAATAGAAAGAAATACAGTATTATTTAGGGAAGTAAACACATTTGGGGGATCTTTACAGAATTTTGACTGTATTTGATAATAATTCATATTTTAAGTCAGCTGATAGTCTATAGATATTTAGTGCACTATTTTTTACATGTTTTGTATGTCTTAGATATTGCATGATGATTTTTAAATTTTAGACCACATTTAAAGAAATGTATTGTTTATAACAAAGGAAAGAAAGTCCTATGCTTTGTTCTTTTGGAGGCACCAAGCTTTAAAAAAGTATAGGAAAAAAAGAAGTACATTGAGAGAGAAAGGCACAGTAAAGGAACTCAAAGCCATATCACAACCAAAAAAGTAATGAAGAGACCATGCGGGGCCCAGGAAGGGAAAAGTCAGATAGTGACTCCCGAGAATCAGCCATGCTGGGACTGAGAGGAGCCGATCAGTGAGCCAACTAGCCAGCCTTTCTGGTAAGCCACACACACCATGCGGGGCCCAGGAAGAGAAAAGTCAGTACCTCCTGTAAGCCTCTCAGCGTGCAGACTGAGAATCACCAAACCCCCTCACCCCTGGTTTTGAGGTCAGCCTGAGCTGATAGCAACGGAGGTACAAAAACCAACTGAAGACTTGTGGTGTTTGGATGAATTTACAGGCCTGTGGCCAGCAGTCAGGGAATCTACAGGAAGGATAACAGTATGCAATGTGACAAATATGGGGGATTTTTTCTATCTTGTTTTTGAAGTCTAATATTGTTCTGTTCTGTTTTGTGCTTATTAATTTTTTTATTTACTTGATATTCTGTTTTGATTGGTTTTATTCTGTTTTTTTTTTCAGTCTGATTTTGCTATGCCTGATGGAATGGACAACTACTGTGGAGATAACAAGACATACTATGGTAGCCATTGTTGTTTTCCTATTAACCATGCTTTGAAGTTCTGTACCAATCTCACTGCTGTGTTTTGATTGAATTTACTGTTTTGTTTTGTTGGATTTTATTATCTTTAAAATAAAAAATTGTTTTAAAAAGTAATGAAATAAATGCATTCTATAATAATTAATACACAGTGATTTGACAAATTAATGAGTTTCACTATGATATTTCCATGCAAATTGTTGCATTTTTTAAAAATACTGTAGAAATACAAATGCCCATTCCCAGCTCCAGAGGTTCTAATGAATAGAACTGTTCCGCAGTACAGTAATTTTTAAAGTCTCCAATATATGTTTCTTATTCATAAAATTGAAAACCACTGAGATAGAGGTGAAACCTTCTATAAGATAATTCATATTTCTTTTGTTTTTACTATTTAATGTCTCAAAATTCATAGAATAATGTCTACATATATTTTTGCCTTTCATTTGATACTTAAGATATTTTAGAAATTAATACATCCTGCATAATGTTAAACTCACCCTTTAATGAAAATATGATGTAAATTTCTAAACAAATAAACACACAATAAGCTCTATGTGGGTAAAAACTATTTTCTGTTGGTCATTGCTATGACATTTTGTCACTTGCTCATTCACCTGAGTTCCATAAAAACTGTAGAAGACAATTGCTATAAATTATGACTGAGAAACTACAACTGATTCAAACTGAATGGGTACTAATTTGTATTTCTACCATCTCCAGATGGAGGCAAGCTCATTACCCTGGGGAACATACCCGCTATTGGTTATCTGTCTCTGCCCCTTTAAACCCTTAAAAAAATCTCAGAAAAATAATACACAGGTGTTTGAAGAAAGACATGACAAATCAATGAGAACGTTTTTACTAGAAATTCACTATGGCAAAAGGATTCCAGTATGGTTCTGGGGTGAGACTGGGTTTTATTTATTTTTCATTTTGTAAGTATCTATTTAGCAAACTGTGTCAGGCCCTGATGCAGGCTGCAGGGAGTTAGTAGTAAAAGGCAAACATTTTCTTTCCCTCATGAGGCTTACATTCTTGTGGAAGAGATGGGCAGTAAACAGTAATTGCAGGACATAGTGCATGCAATTAAGAATTTATCAGCTCCACTGCTTACTAGCTCTGTGACCTTGGGTGACTTATTAACCTCTCTAAATTTCATTAATAAACCAGGAATAATAAGTACACCATACTAACAAGGTTGTTTGAGAGCTAAATGAGTTAACTGTCTAGCATTTAGTAAGGGTTATCCAGTTTAGGAATAAGAATATTTCAGTGATTACACAACATTTCAGCATCTATATTCATACTTCCTGATGTTAGAAATCCTGGTGCAGCTAAACTATCTTTTAGTTTATCCTCTCCTCAGTAGAATTCCTTTTTAATATCAATCCTATAAGTAAAGACTTCTCTCTCAGTCATCCTTTGTCTGTGTCTTGAAAACTCAGTTCCTTTCATCTTTTCTACAAATCTTTTCTTGTTTCAAAACCATTCCTGTTTATCTTTGTCACATACTTTACATTTTTCTTTTACTTTTCTCCAAAAAAAGAAAAAAACCTCAATGTTGAAATCTCACCAATGCCCAGACCTAGTTGTTTGTGGAAATTTGAAGACCAGGAAGACTGGAGAACTGTAGGTCAGTATGCCCTCATCTAGTCTGGAACAATAATGTAAATGTGATACTCCATAAGAATGAGCTCACAGAAGAGTAGGGCAACGTATTCATTTATAAAAAGGAAATTGCACTCAGGATACCTGCTTTCTAGGTCAGCGATTAGATGGCTATCAAACTAAAGTAAACCTCTTAAAAGTTAATTTTTATGTGTAAGTCAAGCTGTGCAGAATGACCCTGAGATGGAATTAGGTTTATGGGATAGGAACCAAGAAGTGCATTTACAGCTGCTCAGACACATAAGAAAAACTGACTCCAGGCTTATAGCAGGTGAAAAGAATTTCGGTCATCACTGCTGGGGGGCAGGATGATGCAGGAAAATACCTGTGTTCCAGCCATGCCATAAAAATCTACTACTCAAAAGGCCTTGGGCAAGTTAGGTAACTTCTCCAAGTTTCTTTATTATTTATAAAATGGAGAAAATAATTGTAATATCTATCTTATATATTGTTCTGAGAATCAGAGGAACCAATGATTGTGTAAAACATCCTAGATCTAAACATTTATGATATCTGAACACAAATTTTATCTTTGGGGAAAAAAAAGAAGTACAACTGATTTGACAAAAATTAGTACAAATTATAAAGTAAAAAAATGCCAAGTTTACCAAAAGATGAGTTTTTAATAACATGAACTGTATACAGTTTACTCAAAAGGGAAAATAAAAAGAATTAAAGGGTGTTTTAAACATGGGCTTAAATATAAAAATTTTTAAATATAAACATTAGTTTAGAAAGTATTATTTCCTTTCTCCTTCTGCAGCAGAATATTTGGAATAGCAAGAATTTGAAATTGTAAAACTCAAAGAAGTTACGTTCCTATGAAGCTATTGGTGGGAAGGATGAGAGTATATATGTCAGTGGAAAAGGACTTGCTTAACATTCAAGAGCATTGAGGTTTGATCCCCAGCATACACACGCAGACACACAGACACAGACACACACACACACACACACACACACACCTACAAAAGTTATTTGGTATAGTAAGCACATCATAGAATTGGAGGATTTCGCTTCAAATCTAAACTCTTCGCCATTTAATTCTTCTATAAACTGAGAAAAAACACAAAGACAACAACAGACGCCTTCCAAGATTTGGCTATTTGTGTGTACGAAGGTGACAATAATATCCTTATTCTGCATCATAAGATAGTTTTAAGAAGTAAAACAAAATTGCAGAACACAAATTAGAAGTGTCTTGTCAATTCTAACATTCGTCAGCAAAAACTGGGTACCTAATTGGCTTATTAATATATATTTTATAGAAAAGTTTTGTTATGATTTTCATAACAAATTTTTATTATGGTTAGAGTAAGTGATTTCTTAAACTCACAAAAATGACTCCAATCTTTAAAACTGATGAGTAAACAAATCTCTTTACTACACTCATCAGGATTTAGTCAGAACCAGGAATAAATTTTATAAATCTTAGGACAGTGACTTCTCAATGAAAGAAATCACAAACAAAAGAGATCAACAAAATCCACTACATAAATACTTTAAATATCTGTATATAAGTAATATAAAATTAAAAAGAAATATTTACTACAAGTATGATAGAAATTAATGCCCTTAGTAAATAAAGGTCTCATAAAATATATGAGCAAAGCATAACACCTCAAGGAAAAATAGGGTAAGACATGAGTACTTCTACCAAAAAAAAAAAGTAAACTTACAGAAAACCATTTTAGTCACCAAGGAATTGAAAATTAAAGTAATAATGTGGTGTCATTATTGAGCATTACTTAGCAAAGTTTCAAAATTATAAATAATGGTGTACGTTATGAATGAAACGGGAACTTTTAGAAGTGCTTTGGGAACATAAATTGAAAGTTTCTTTTTTGAAAAACAGCTCAAAAATATCAAGAGGCTTGAACCAAATCCTTGGTCTGGAAATTACACTTCCTAAACCAGAGATAGATTCTGAAAATTCTTACAAGTTTAGGGGTATAAAGCACATAACAACAACAATAAAAGTAGTTGTATCCAACATAGATAGAGTTCTCAGTGTTCTTTCTTTCCTTTCAGATGGGGGTCTCACTGTGCTGACTAAGCTGGCTTCAAACATGTGGGCTCAAGCAATCCTGCCACCCCAGCCTCCCAAGTAACTGGGGCTATAGTTACGTGCCACAGCGCCAGGCTGGAGATCATTGTGTTAAGTGACTTTCTTATAATTTTGTGTTTAATTTATGCACAAGTCCTAGTATTTTCTTTATCCCAAATAAGAAAGTGAGGCAGAGAAAGATTAAGTAGTTTGTAAACAGTCACACATTTGGTAAGTAGATATGACAGTTAAACTGGATTGTCAACTTGATTGGCTCCAGAATCTCCAGTGAGAATTTTAAGCACATTTCTGGGTATGTCTGGATCAGTCCTAAAGCCCTCCTCAGGTAATATCGCTGGTCCTCAGCCTTTCCTCTCTGGCATCACAGCCACCATAAACTAAGCTCCAACATACCCTCTGCCATGATGTTCCTGCCGTGAAGCCAGGCAACCATAAACTGAATCCTCTAAAACTGTGAACAATTCAAGCAACCCTCTCCTCCATTAAGCTGCGTATGTACAATACAGGAGCTCGGATTTGATTTCAGGCACTGAGACAAACAGCCTACTCTTTGTATTTCATAAACAAACTGCTCCACGAGTGCATGTGACAATGAATGCTAAGGAACTATCCTATCTGCTGCTCATTTTCTTTTTGTTGGTAAAAGTTGTGACTTTTACCAGAGGAATTTCCCTTTTTTGGAAAAAAAACAGATGTAATAGTTTAGCAACTAAAGCAGTTTAAATTCTTCTAAAAGTTGGTAACTGAAAATTGTTAGATGGGAAACACATAGAAGTGGAAAAATTAATATATGTAAAGATTTTAGAATGGGAACTTTAATTTTTATCCTCAGGACTATTAATGATCCAATTGATAATATAGCTTGGGATAACTTACCTATTATAGTTTCAGTACCAGCAGCCCTTCTAAGTACTATTTTCCTCTCACCATCCTTTTTATACATTAAACTGAATACTTAAGTATTAAATCTCCTGCCCCCATCCAAACCTTAGAAGCTCTTGCTCCTTTCCCCATGCAGAATCCCCACTACCAGCTTCCTTCTTCTATGTTCAGAACAACCATATGTTATTACAGTCAACTGATACACACATATAAATTATTGATTTCACAGTTAAATCATGAATCTAAAATCCAAATATACTTGAAATCTACTTTTTAAATCATATATTATAGGCCTATTTGAAAACTTCCATTAGCCTTCATCTTTAAAGACAGAGAATGCCTCAAAAACTAATGTGCTGTTTGAAACATTTGAAAGGGAATAAAATTGGTTTATTCTTTCAAAATTTGCCATAAAAATACGGGGAAAATGCCAAGCAACCAAGTTGAAACAAAACTCTAACTTCATTGTGTTAATTGCTCCCATCTCATCTATTATGTCCACACTCACATTTTATGACATTGTGAATAATTAAACTTGTGTGAAGAAAGCATTATAAAAGCACAAGGTGATTTTATTTATAAATAAAGTATTAACTGGATTTATTTGAAAATATATCAAGACAAATCAATGAATTTGAAATTTTAACAGATATCTACTGGAATAAAAATGGGACATTCTACTTAAGTTCCATATACACTGTAAATTAAGTAATTCTTATTTTATTGGGTAAAAACCATTCCTATCTAGCATATTTTCATACACATTAATACTTTGAAAATTACCACCTTTTTCTTAATAAATACATTCATAATGCTGACATTTTTTATTGCTTAAACTGCCAGAGATTTTTGGCATTTTGTAGAAAGACTAATTGCAGTATAAGTAGATGCCAAGAAATGAACTTTTCTGCTTTATAAATAGTATGTTAGTGCTAATGTGCAAATGTGATATACAAAAATGTGCTACAGGCTAGGCAGGTTTGAGGGGTAGTTTCAAGTCTTATAATATAATCAACAGATTTTTCAACATCACATAGCTTTCCAA
>RJWT010021731.1:0-17471 GCA_004365215.1 Cuniculus paca | reverse complement strand
GAGCAAATAAGTCAGGATAGATGGTAGATATATTGGATGTGTACCTTTAAATGGGATGGCCAGGTAGGACTTGTCACGAAGATGGCATCTAAATCAAGACTTGAAAGAAGAGACAGATCAAATTTTGTAGATATAATAATTAATTTATTAATAAATTATTAGTAAGGAAACGAATGACTGAGTCTGAATCGCTGGAGGTGAAGTACACAAAATGCATTAGTGTAGGCATCACAGAAATGATTAATGCAATAACTATAATATTGTTAGTGCTTTTGATAGAAATATTCAGTTCCCGACTTGCAGTTGATTTCCTACAGGGACTGGCAACTATTACTTAAATAACAATGAAAGATTGGAATAGAAACTGTGAAATAAGAGAGGAATATAACATAAATATGGTGTGTTAAAAATTATGATGAAAATATAGTGCTGTAAGTAAGTTAAGCAAGCAGAAGGCAACCATTTTTAAAGGTAGTGATTTATAGTAGTTTGAAATATGCATGCAGTACAATATTAGAAGACCATTAGTCTTCATTAATATAAATATACCACTAGAATTTTTAGAGAAAATTTTGTTAGCTAGAGCAGAGAGTATGTAACTGTGAAAAACCAGAACTCTACATGTAGAAGGCTATACCTTGGGAAAAAGTGAATTATCATTTAGAGTTTGTTGACTAAAGTACTTAAATTGGGAAATTCATAATACTTACCTTTATCAAGAGATGCTCTAAACTTATATAAATAGGCATTCATTTCTTTCCTCAATTTTCTTGTTTTCAAGGCTTTTATTTTGTATTTGAAAGTTAACATAGTATAAGACTCAAGTTCTGATTTGATCATATGGACCCAGATTAATTGGATCATACTCATAAAAGAAAATTACAGAATACTTCAGGTCATACGAGTAATGGATAACTGATTGATAAAAACTCAGATTGTTAGGCCCGGGAATTTAGCTCAGTGGCCTAAGCACCTGCCTGGCAAGCGTGAGGTCATGAGTTCAATCCCTGGTGCTGCAAAAAAAAAAAAACAAAAAAAAAACTCAGATTGTTCTAGTGATTTCCTTACTTTTCTAAAAATTGAAGACATTTAAACAGACAGCTCAAGTGGTTTTTTATGCATTAATTTTATTTTTATTATTATCCTACAGAATGCCTTGTAATCCAACTACCATTGTTTGTACAAGTCCCTCTGCATCATTAAATTAAAACTTTAATTTTTTAAAGTATTGATCACATTGAATACGGGAAACCTAAACTTAATTAACTTGAAAATAGAGTAGTTGATGAAAGATTTTAACACTAACTTTAGTACTGAGAGATGATACAAAAAGTATATTCATGCCTCTCAATGAACAGATACTTTAGCAGAGAGATAATATCTTTTCTGCCTTAGCAGATTTATGTCACTATAAATAATCCACAAATTCAGTCCCCCAAAAATGCAGCAATGACTTCTGTTCCTCTAGCAGTCCCAGAAACCATACAAACTATCAAGAGGAATGGAGTTAGGAATAGAGTTCACAAGCATCTTCTACAGAGCTAGGAAGCAAGAAAGTTCTGGAAACAACATACATATAACCAAAATACTGTGCATGATACTTGCGGGGTGTGAAGGAGAAGCTGCTGTTGAATGGAATGTGTTGTGGAATGAATGATGGGTAGATCTGACTGTAAATAGTAGACATTAATAGGAAATAATCTGTCTCAGAAGGAAAGAGCCCTGTACAGTGTAGGAACTTGAAAAGTTAATTTAAAAAAAATTCTCAAAGTAAGTGTTTAAATAGAAGATTTTATATATATATCAGTTCTGGAAGTCCTGTTTTGCAAATGTCTTTAGTTGGACTGTTGTGGTGGCTTTGATGTCCTGAATCTAGAATTTACCTTTCGTGGTCATTTTGACTTTGAGCAAAAGCCACAGTTACATGGCATCAAAAAGACACTCATGAAAGAGGACTTTTACAACACCTTCAGAAAGTACCAAGAGCAATGGCAAGAGTGTATTTGAAGGGAAGAAGAGTATTTTGAAGGAGGATAATGGCAATGTGTCTTTTAACATATTAAATTTTTTAAAAATATAACATTAACCATAGTTTTCTATCATATCACATGTACTCCAGCAAAAAGTAGTATTATGTAAAGACAGCATAATTTTAAAAGGACAGTAGAGTAATCAGGGATTCAAAACAGAAGATAGCATAAAACTTTAAAAAATGTATGAAAATAGAAATAAATAGGATCAAAACAGATTATGTATAAAAATTTAGGTGAAAACATAATTTACAAATATGACCAAAACGTGTAGTTTGGTTTTTGTTTTTGTTTTTTTGTTTGTTTGTTGCCTGTTTGTAGAGAGTAGAGACTGAGAGAAGTAAAGTAAAATAGAATATAAACTTCCTGTGTGATACCTGAAAAATAAAAAATAAATTTAGAGATAGTAAAGGAGAAACAAATAAAACTGGATTTATTTAAAAATACTACTTTTCATAGACCTAGCAAAAATTTGAAAATATTGTAGTAACATATCATGTTGGGTAATGGTCATACTAAAATTTGGACTATAATAAGGAGAGAAAACAAATCACTTTGCTTAGATGTAAATGTTATAAAATTATAAAGAATATAATTTCAGTGTTCATGAATGAAGTTTCAACAGAACATTAGTGCAGGAATGAGAGACCAAAGTGTATGGACTAAAAAAAGTAAGGGTGGATAATCCCTATGTGCTTGTCTTTGAGGTCAAGAACATCAAAATAATTGGATTGTATGACAACAATCCAATTTCTTTAATATCAATTTTGGAATTATTAGAATTGAAGATAGCATATTCCTTTACTGATTTCACTATTTATTCTATTAGTTCATTCTTTCTTCCACTTAACACTGGCATCTAAGCATTCCAAGAACAACTAAATTTCTGTTTATAAATTTGCATTCTAGTTTTGAAAATGCAGAGAACTGAAATAACAAAATTGAAGGTTTAGGGCTACAATGAATTTTGTCTTAGAGAAAAGCATAAAGCAGGAGAATGGTTTCTTTAGTTCTTTCTTATAGGTCATAGTTTAAAACTTACCCTGGCAAAATGAATATTAAAGTTTTTTTAAATTGTATCTAGACATTAAAGAAGTATATCTAAACATGTTATATCATGATATTGTATAATGGCTCCAAATAAAAGCTGATTATTTGGGTATTTCAGGCAAAACTAAAACTTTCAAAGAAAATTACTGAATATTCAGAAGTTCTGTTTGCATACTACAAATCCCATTCTTTCTTCAGCTATTGACCTAAGTTCAGTTAAATTTTAGACATAAGTAAGTTAGCATCTTAAAGGCCAAGAAAAATAGAACTAGGCTAATCTCAAAATTTGCAAAAGTAAAGTTGGGTAATGAATTACTGATAGTTTAGATATTTGGTACAGAAACTACTTTCTGTTTGTTAATTAAATGCAAACAGATTTTGAAAAAACATTAAAGATGCAACTTGTGTGAGAAATTGTGACATGAAATGAGAGGAATACAAGAAGGATGGGAACAGACTGCCTGATCACATTTTTAATTCAAATTTTCTGCATTTCCTATAGGGCAGATATGTAGTGTGGATTGTCTCAGTCTTGGGTTTCAGAAAAATAAATTATTTCTTTCTCAATACAATTCTGTTTTTTGAAAGATGCTATGCTATTTTTCTCCAGTTTTATTTTTTGATTTGATGAGAAATCATTCCATACAATTCATATGGCTGTTTCCCTGAATACATCATTTTTTTCCTTCTTACCACTGAAGAAAAAAACAAACATGCTTCTCTCTATTGCCCACAGGATTGAATGAAAGCTCCTGAGCTTCAAATACATCACTACTCATAGTCCTATCTCAAAGAATCTTCGAGTTCACTTGTTTCTGTTGTCACCTACCATCTTGTTACTTTTCTCTCATTGTTGAGACAAAATACCTGATACTCAAAGTGAAGCAAGGAAAGGTTTATTTAGCTTACATTGTTTGGAGGTTTCAGTCCATACTCAGCTGGCTCCAAGGCAGGGTGGCATGGCTGAGGGGCAACTGTTCATGGCGGCTGCAAGTGACAAGAGTGAAAGGGGCAAAAAAGGGGGAAAAAAACCACTCCTTCCCTCCTTTATATTATATGCCAGCTCTGCCCATGGGCAGGTGCAGTACTCACACTGCCAGTCCCAGCACTAGACAATGAACCAATCACAAATGCTAGATTCAGCCACCTCCATGACTGCATGAGGTTTGGGGGGGCCACCTAGACACAAACCATTACATTGCACTCCTGGCCCCTCAAAGACTCACGTATATCCTTTATGCAAAAGACAGTTAGTTGAACTCCAAGAGTTGCCAAAGTCCTAACAGTTTCAGCACTGCTGAAAAGTCCAAGTCCCAAGTCTCCTCTGAGATCTAAAACAAACTTTTTGCTGCAAACCCCTGTACAAATGAAAACAAAGTTAAACACTTCCAAAATACAATGGCACAAGATAAACATTACCATTCCAAAGGGTGCAAACAGGGGGCAACAAAGGATTGAGACCAAAGGAAGTCCAAAATTCAGCAGGGCAACTATTATATCCTGGAGTTCCACATTCAGCATCTGAAGCAATCTGGTAGTGAGCTCCAAAAAGGTTGAGTGACTCCAACTCCATGGCACTTCCAGGGGTTTTAGCTCCCATGGCTTCTCTCTTGGACTGGCTTTGCTTTCTCCTTGCAGGTTTCCTTAGATGATCCATGCTCCTGGCATCTCCAAATTTCTGGGTTCTCCATTGCTTCACGCTTTGGCTTCACACTCACAGCTTCACACACTGCCCTCTCAGGTGCACACTGCTTGGCCTTCCAGGTCCTCTGAAATTGGGGTGGAAGCCTTTTTAACCTCAGAACTTGTGCATTCTCTTTGTGCCTAAAACCAGTGCCACGTGGATGATGCTGAGGTCTGCTTCTAGCTGGAGCAGTAGCCAGGTTTTCCTTTCTCTTGGCTGTAGGAGGCAAGTGCCTGGATAGCTGGGCACTGTGAATCTGATTGTGAGGAATGGATTCTCTATGTTACTGTCATTCTTGAACCTAGTGTAGCTGCCACTGTTTTGGAACCTGGTGTGGCTGCGGCCGCCATTCTGGAGCATGGGACTCTACAACTTTCTCCTCCAAGCAAAGCCTTTCACTTTTGCAGTTTTGAGGTTGCAAAATGTGGGGACCTGCTGCCTCTTCCTGTGATGTCCACTGGCCAATTTTTTTTATTTTTCTGTTCCTTCTCAGCAATGGAGATCTCAGCTTTAGCTTTACAGTCCACAGCTTTCTAGCTAAACTCACATTTTAAGTCATCCTGCTGGACTCTTTGCTCTATACTGGTAACATAAATCTGGCTAAAAGCCCCAAACAATAGCCATGCCACCATCTTAATATTCAATTGCCTTGAAATTTCTTCTGCCAGATTAATAAATTCACCACCCTTAACCTTAGTCTCATGCAGAGTCTCTGGAAACAAGCAAAATGCAGACAAACTTTCTGCTCAGCCCTAACACACATCGTGTGGAGTACAACAACCAATGAAGTCCTTCTTTTCAGCAGAAACCTCCAGAGCCTGGTGTTTACCAGCAGGCTTTCTACCAGCCTTCTGGTCTCCAGAATCTCCCATGCAGACCAGCCTAAGGTGCTCCAGCACTACTCTTTCAGGTGACATCTCTTAACCTTTTCAAACTCTTCCCACAAGCCATTCCCAAAGGCTCTTGAACCACATGGTCAGGTATAGTCAGAATAACAACCCCACTCCACTGGTACCAAATTCTGTCTTGGTTACTTTTCTCTCTTTGTTGAGACAAAATACCTGACACCCAAAGTGAAGCAAGGAAAAGTTTATTTAGCTTACAATTTTTGGAGGTTTCAGTCCATACTCAGCTGGCTCCAAGGCAGGGTGGCATGGCTGAGGGGCAACCATTCATGGTGGCTGCAAGTGACTAGAGTGAAAGGGGCAAAAAAGGGGGAAAAAAACCACTCCTTCTTCCCTCCCTTAGATTGTATGCCAGCTCTGCCCATGGCAGATACAGCACTCACACTGCCAATTCCAGTGCTAGACAATGAACCAATCATAAATGCTAGATTCAGCCACCTCCATGACTGCATGAGACTTGGGGAGCCACCTAGACACAAACTATAACACCTACTAACCCCCAGCAATAGAACTGAACTCATTTCAAGACCTAGAGCCTTTGCTAATGTGTTTTCCACAGCAAAGATACATTTTAGTGGATGTATTTTAAAAGCTGCTCACTGCTTACTTCTTCAAAACACCTGGACTAATTCTATTGAAGTTAAATCCTGCACTCTGAAATTTTCTGCAATATTTTTTTCATGTACTGATCATATTTTTTTCCATCAAGTCACCTCTCTAGAGAAACACTTCTTGAACATTCATTAATTTATTTTGTTGTGCAATACTCAGGCTTTGGTGTGGGTGCTAAGGATATAATAATTAAACCAATAGAAAAGATTTCTGGCTTCCTAGTTTGGTGGTGTTGTACCCAGAATTCATCTTGGAAATTAGTACTGAGTATGGTTAAGGGAATGGACTTGGGAACTGGATTACAGTGTGTGAAGTTCATTTTGATTTTTTATGATCTGTATGTCTTTGAGGAAGCTACTTAAATTCTCTGTGTTTCATTTTCTGTACTTACTATCTATACATATTTCACTGGAGTTTTGTGAGGTTGAAGTAAGTTAAAACATGTCAAGTATTTAGAATGGTGCTTAGCACAAAAAACTAAACAAATATTTGATGTTATGATTTCTGCCTCTTCTATACCTAAAACATATTGGGAGGTGACTACATAGTGGTATGTTAAAAATAATGAAAGAAACCACATAGTGTCAAATGAATGAATGTGCTTTTGCATTAAAATGTATATTATATATCAAAATTTCACATTGATTCTCTCTTTTCAACATTTTATATAAGAATTTCTCTATTGTATGTTGTGAGTAGAAAGTAAAGGAACTGCATTAATTTCACTTTTTAATATAACTGGATTTACCCCTTCCATACAGTTGTGTTCATTTGTTCATTTATTTCTTCAACAAAATTTTTTGTGCTCTTCCTTATTAAAAAGTTAATGTGGCAGTTCCATGAGAAGAGGAAAGAATCAAATTAATCACATATTTGAACATATGTACACATTATTTTAATGTGTAGTAATTTGGATTATATACAATTATTAATATTTTAATGGATTTTATTATTCAAATGGCAATTTCATATGGATCAAAATAGTAGCAGATAATGAAAATATATTCCATATATCAGAAGTGTGTCTGTTTAGAAGAGGGAAAACATTTCAACCACGTAGTCAAATAAGAAAAGAAGGAATTTGGCTTAGCTCTGAAGAAAATGTACAGGAGGAGCAAATAGTTCAGAAAGCAATTCTCCATATGTGGCCCCACAGTTAGAGGTGAGCATAAAAAGTAATAACCAGCAAACAAGTAACATGAAATAATAGCGTTCAGGTATTAAAAAAAATAATTTCATTAACTTAATTTTTTAAAATGTTGAGATAGTGCCTCGTTAACTTGCCTAGCATGATTCAAATTTGCAATCCTTCTGCCTCAACTTCCCTTAGTGCTAAGATTACAAGCATGCATGACTAGGGCACTTGGCTATCATTTACTTGATTATTATATTTTGCAACTCTGATGTTGTAGAAGGAAATAAAAAGAAGAAAATAGCTCAAGGCAGAACATCTCCTTGATATACTAACAGAGTAAACAGTAATAATGAGTTACATTTAACAGACCTAATAGTAATTTCAAACATGTAAGTGTATGTTCTATGTTTCTCTTGGGTAATTTTTACTTAATAATGCTTCTAAAAGTCCAAGTAAATAAGCTGGTATTTTGAGTTCTCTATTTTGAGTTCTGCAGGACTCAAACATCCTCTTTAAGAGAAATTGAAATTTACTTTCTTTGTATAATCCATTTAGTGAAATTGAATAAATTCACTGTAAGGAGTCAGCTCTGTTCAAAAAATAATTCATTCAAATAATACAAGGACATTAAAGCTGCAGGATACTCAGCACTTAAAACATTACATGAGATTAAAAGCATTGAATTTAAAAGAAAGATTTTTAGTTGTGTCATGCTTTAAAATGCAAGCAATTTGAACTCCAATTAAAAAATAGATAGATTGATATTTTCTTATTGAAGCCTAGGTTTATGCTTTTTCAAAGTGGAACTAGTGTGAGTGTGTGTGTGTGTTACAACTACTTCACTAGGGAAAATTTTTTCACTAACTTTCATAATAATTTCTGTACCTGAAATATTGATCTTATCTCTGTATCTACATTTATCACAAAGTAGCTACTTATTTTTGAATAAAAGGTCACAGTGTACTTTGTCTAAGGTGCTGATTCAAACATTATCCTATTGTACTAATCAGAACATTGTTCTCTTATATTTTACTCTCAAATCAATTATACATATAAATGAATTTGCTTGTTTTTGCTTACTGTAGAACAAACGAAGGAGACCTCATATGGCATTTTGGTGCTATTGGAATCACCTCTTCACTAGGCTTTAAGAAACCTCTGCTTACATCCTGGGAAATTAAATTGCCCTTATGAGCCTTAAACATCCATTGAGGAAAGTAATGAATGAATCTGGTTGCAGAAATATGCCAGCAACTGACATAAATATGATTGTAGTAGAATTTATTTTCCATTGATTTTATTTTCGCCAAATGGAGAAATCATTTTACATTATTATTATATTTGCTATATTAGGAAAGTTGAGGAGAACTTTTCTCATGAAACTTCAGTGCCTTTTAATTTTTCTTACGTAGAAAAGCACAAACCTTTGTAATTTGGGAGCCTGGTATTGTTATTTGGGCACTTTTTTTTTTTGGCACTTTTGACTATTTAAGGACTTAACTGAAGTTAAGGAGTGCTTAACACTTTTGAATGTTTTAGACTTCATTTAAATGTATTATGGCTTATAGAATTGTTTCCTGTAGTTCTGATTTTGCTTAACTTCTTACCTTTTGTAAAGCCACCGTGTTCTTTGAAGCACAATGCAATACTATTGTCTGTGCCGGGTAAAATCTTGTGATCTTGCCCATAATGGTAGCATTTCTGATAGACAAACCAAGCGACTTTGATATTAAGCCCGATGCAGCTCTGTTTCCATGGCTGTCTGTCTCACATCTCCACACTTCAGTGCTGACAGTGTTAAACTTCCTCCTACAATGCTGGACCGAGAGCACAGCTCAGTTTTCATTTATTTAAGACTCAAAGAGAAATGAGACAATTTTAAGATCTTTTTAAAAGAACGTAAGGGTTGCTGAAGCAGTCAAACAAAGAAGATTCAGTGTCATCTTTTTAATAAGACATGCCCTTTCAAATAAGTTCTCCACATTTCTGAAGAATTCCTGGAGGAGAATAGGCAGAAAAACAAAACAAAACATTTTCCAGTTCCATTTAAACTGTTTCTTATCATGTTTCTAAACAGACAATGATAAACTCAATGAAAAGGAAATCATTTCTTTTTAGCTGAGATGAAAGCTTGCTTCTCTTTATTCCATAGTCTAGAAGAGGAAGGGGTGATCATATTTATGTCGAGTGTCACAAGCAGTTCAATTTCACACATATACTTGGAAAATTTTTCTTTTATATTTCGTGTAAAATTGAAAAGCTTATTTATTCACTATTGTCGCTGTGGAAATACAAGTCATTTCACAAGAACAATCTTCAAAAACTATTAAACAGATCTCACCACTTGTGAATTGTTGTCCTGAGACTCTGGATGTTACTGGGTTCATTCATTCAGTAGGAACTGGATACAAGGGTACACTGGATTTTTGCATTTCTTGGAGTTGCAAGGTAATCACAAAGAGTTTAGTTTATTATTAGTCATTGTTTACGCTACGTGATACATGTTAAAATTCAGATTCTGAAAATGCCTTAAATTTTCTATTGAGAAAATTTTTTATTGGTGCTTATATTAGTATTTCTTGTGACATTTTATCACTGTCAGATAAATCTAACTTCTAGGAGAATTTGAACTTGTTTGTAGAATTAAAGAATTTTCCTCATGCTCAAAAAAAATATAGTTCCATGATAGTACGATTAGAGTTGCAAAGAATTCTGAGTCTACCGTAACAACAGCTTAATGGGAAAAAAAAAGTTTATCTTTGTCAGATGGTAAGCTACACTAGGTCTATTCTATTTCTTTTGTACCTTTAAATTTTACTTTTTTTTTTTTTTGAGACAGGGTTTCACTATACAGTTCAGGCTGGTCTTGAACTCACTTTGTGGCCCAGGCTGGCCTCAAACTCATGGTGGTCCTCCAACCTCAGTCTCCCAAGTGCTGAAATTACAGGTGCGTGCCACCACGCCCAGCCTAATTTAATTCTGTGTATACTTCCATGTTTGGAAGAAAAATCTTTGCACACATATAGATACTTGTTTAAGTGAAAATCCTTCTAAATACACCATTCAGAATGTCTCACCTTTCTCTGCATTCAAACAAAAGGATTAAGAGTGCTTTTTGTTAAAGTAACTTTCAACAGTTTATTCAACTTAAAAAATAAAACACACTTGCACAGAATCCATCATAGGCAAATCCGTGAATGATCTGTAGGACAATGTCTATCTGCAACCCAGACACTTAAAGCTGGGTTCCTCCATCTACTGTATCCTAACCAAGGCAATTGTTTTTTCTTTCCATTACTACTGAATCTAGGTCTAAACTGACTCTTTCTTGTAGGGCAGCAAGAAGCAGTGCAAAGTAAGACTCTAACCATTAGGGAGATGTGGATTTTTAATTCTGAGAACTCAAAGGAGTGACTATGTACATTACAAAATTTCAGTATTATAGTACTATATATGAGCGAAGTCTTCTCCTTTCAAACAGCTAATAAGATAACTTCGTGGAAAACTAGTGATACATTTGCAACCTCATAACAAATTCATACATATCTACTTCCTTGGGTTTTGGTACAAACACATGCATACACACATATTAGTGTAAGAAAACAAAAGGTTCGCAAGTTTAGATTTGTGAGTAATAAAGACTAGGATTTAGAAAGAGACCTTTAAAGAGATATTTGGTGGTAAAACACAAAAGCGTTTGTGACACTGATTTGATTACCTAGCATAGAAAAGAGAGAGAGCATTCCAAAGACACTGCTGCAGACATTTTACATAGGGTGAGACACCAGTGATCTATACCAAGGTGTAGCAGATGTCTGAGAACATTCAACTCCTTCTGTGGATTCTCTCCATTACCCCTCAAAAGCCTCTGCAGTAACTTCCCACTTCCTCCAAGAGTACCCCGGATAAAGTATCCAAAAGCACCAACAGACTAACAAACAAAATCAGGCAGACTATTTTTACTTCCTTGTTTTTTTTCTGCCAGTTTACAGATGGTATACAGTGAAAAATACTTTTTCTTTACACATGATAAAAATGAAAATCTCCTTGTTTGATCAAATAGGAAGAGAACATACTATTTCTAAGGTAGTTTCAAACAAATTAAAATGTTTGAACAATTATAAATGTTGGTCACAGTTAAGACTTATGAAATATTAAAAGACAAAATTTCCAAATACTCAATCCTTTTCTCTCTCTGCTTCTCTTTTTCTCCATTTTTTTCAATTTTCCTCTATCTCATATGCACACTTTATAGAGACTAAAATTCCATTTGACACTATCTATATATGAGAAAGGACCATGAATTAGAGAACTGAGAATATAAGAAAGAAAGGGGAATAGGAATGAATCCATAAGAAGCAAAGTGTCTATTAACTGAAAACTGGAACCAGAAAAAAAACTGTGATAAAAATTTTAAAAGATGTGTTTTTTTATATACATGGAGTATTACTCAGGCATAAAGAAGGATAAATTTACAGCTAAATGGATGAACCTTGAGACCATACTGTTAAGTGAAATAAATCAGACATATATGTGTAAATATCACATTGTCTCTCTGGTGTGAGAAACTGAGAGTGCAAAGAAGAACGTGATGTATAATAGATATTGTGAAATAGAAAGTAACTGTCCAAAAGGGAAGGAGTATCTGGGGTGTGGGGCAGGGGGAGGAAGGGAAAAAATGAGAAAAAAGAAAAAAATGAAAACAAAACTTTGTAAATAAGGAGGAAATGGGATGGAAGAGAACAGAGGGGAATGGAAAAAAAAAGAACTAAGGTATGTATAGGTATAAATTTCCCATGATGAACGCAGTCATTATGCATATCTAAATTGTACCAATAAACTTAATTTTAAAAAAAGAAACAATACTCTATAAAAAGTAATGAAGCTCCTTATAGTACATAAAAAATAGCAAGAAAATGTTAAGATAAGTGAATATAATAAGGAGAGAGAGTAAAAGACCTAGTTTGTTAAAGGAATTTTACTAATGTCATCATACTTTTCACAAAGTAAAGTTTTTATTCTTAACAATTCATCAGGGGCTGGGGATATAGCTTAGTGGTGCAGCACCTGCCTGGCAAGAGTGAGGTCCTGAGTTCAATTTCCAGTACCAAAAAAAAAAAAAAAGACAAGCCTTTACAGTTCATCATATGGTGTGTTTTTGCAACTTGTATAGGGCATTAAGTGAAAACCAACCAAGACTTTTATTAATTTGAGATTTTGTTATATAAACAGTAGGCTGTCAAATCTCAAAATATTATACTGTAGAGTTCATTGCATTCTTTTCTGACTCAGCATTTTGGACCATCTAACACTGAGATGAAAGAATAAACTTCCCAGAGAAAGAATATTTGAAACTGATTTTAAAAACCAATGTGCTTTAAATATACTGGTAATATTTAAATTAAAAAAATAGTAAAAGATTTGTTAATTTTTGTTGAATTTGTGTCAATAATTAAGTTACTTTTTCATTGGTACTTGGGTGTGGTGGGAAAGCTCAGAATCTGGAGAAAAGGGTAATTATTAATTCTATTCGATTAAATTACTTGGAAGGAAGTTATGGACTATAGCTGATACTAAAGAATGCATATAATTCACAAATTTCTTTAAAAAGGAAAATTTATTAAAAGCAAAATAAATTTGTACACAGTGAAAATGTATAGCTTATTGCATATCGTTTAAAGCTCAATAAAACTGATCAAACATAAAATCTTCAAAATATAAACTCCAGTCTTTACTGATAAACTTTAAACATACAAGGAAGAAATAATATCAATCTATAAATAAATAAACAGATTTCCTGGGCATTTAAAAAGAAGTAATATTTACCAATGCAGCTTGTGAAGCCAGGATAAATCTATACTACAGCCTCAAAAAGACTATAGAAGAAAGACAAGAAATATAGGCCAGTATTTCCCTTGACATAAAAGCAAAACTCCCCAAACATTTCCAAGTCAATAAAGAAATATATAAAATATATGATGTGTCATCATGACAAAAGGGATTTATTTCAGGAAACGAGGGTTGATTTAATGTAAGAAAACATGTCATTCCTCATTGCATGAATTTGAGTTTTTCCTTTTCTCTTTTTGGTAAGATTAGCTAGGGGTTTATCAATTTTGTTTATTCTTTCAAAGAACCAACTCTTCAATTAATTAATTCTTTGTATTTTTTTCTTTGTCTCAATTGCATTAATTTCTGCTTTGATCTTTATAATTTCCTCCCTTCTATGAACTTTGGTCTTGACTTGCTCTTCTTTTGATAGAAGCTTAAGGTGCAGCAGTGGGTTGTTTATTTGTGCTTGTTCTGTTTTAACGATGTGAGAATTCATTGCTGTATTTCCCTCTTAGGACTACTTTCATTGCACCCCAGAGGTTCTAGTATGTTGTATCTGCATTTTCATTTAATTTTAGATATTGTTTAATTTTTTCATTAATTACATCTGAGACCCATTGGTTATTTATGAGGGAATTATTTAATTTCTATGTGTTTATATAGCTTTTGTCATTTCTTTTACCGTTAATTTCCAATTTCAGTGCACTATGGTCAGATAATATGTGTGGAATAATTTCATTTCCTTTGCATTTACTTAAGCATGTTCCATGGGCTAGCATATGGTCTATTTTAGAGCACATCCCGTATGCAGTGAGAAGAATGTGTATTCTGATGATGTTGGGTAGAACACTCTGTAAACTTCTATGAAATTCATTTGTTCACAGGTTTGATTCAGTTCTGTTATTTCTTTGTTGATTTTGTCTAGCTGATCTATCTCTTTGTGACAATGGGGAATTAAGGCCCCTTGTTACAATTGTGTTTTTAATTTTTCATGTCTATAAATATTTGTCTTATATAGTTGAGTGCTCCCATATTTGGTGCATATATATTTATGATTGTTATCTCTCCCCCTTGAATTTTACCAATAACAAGTATTTAACCTTATTTATCTCTTTTGATCATTTTTGATCTGAAGTTCACATTGTCTGCAAAAAGAATAGCTACCCCTGCTTTTTTCAGGGTTCCTGTTGCATGGAATATTGTTTTCCACCCTTTGACTTTTAGTCTACGAGTTTCTTTTTTAGTCAAATGTGTTTCTTGTATACAGCATATTATTGGATCTTGTTTCTTGATCCAGTTTACCAAACTGCTTCTTTTAATTGGTGAATTGAGGCCACTTACATTGGTGATTATAACTGATATGAATTGATTTATCCTTGTCATATTTTTCCTGTTGTTCATTCCCTGCTTTTCCCCTTTGTTTAATTGCTTGCTCGGCATGGTGCTTTCTGTTGTTCTGGATGAAATTACTACAGATTTTGTAAAATTCAGAAGATAATCAATACCTACTTTGGAAATCTTTACTTGCATATGCTGGGAAACACGGAAGAGATGGACAGATTCCTAGAAATGTATGAATTACCAAAACTGAATCAAGAAGATATAAAAATGTTGAATAACCCAATATCAATTACTGAAATTGAAAACATAATTAAAAATTTATCAACAAACAATAGTCCAGGTCCTGACGGATTCACAACTAAATTCTACAAGAAATTTAGAGAACATTTAATGCCAATGCTCCTCAAACTCTTTATTGAAATTGAAAGGGAAGCAATTCTCCCTAACTCATTCCTGGAGGCAAGTATTACTCTGATACCAAAACAAGAGAAAAACACAAACAAAAAGAAAACTACAGGCCAATCTCCCTAATGAATATAGATGGAAAAATTCTTAACAAAATACTAGTAAACAGAATGCAGCAAATCATCAAGAAGATTATATACCATGACCAAGAGGGATTTATCCAAGGAATGCAGGGATGGTTCTATATATGCTAATCAATAAAGGTAATACGCTACATCAACAGAGCTAATACTCATTCATAATAAAAGTCCTACAGAAAGTCAAACTAGATGATCTTTATCTCAACCTGATAAAAGTCATCTATGAAAAACAAGGATGTCCACTATCACCAGTCCTGTTCAATATAGTTCTGGAAACATTAACCCAGAGCAATTAGATAAGAGAGACCAAAAAGGAATAAGGATAGGAAAGGAATAAATTAAATTATCATTATTTGAAGATGGCATGATACTTTACACAGAAAACCCCAAAAACTCCACCAAAAGACTACCGGAGTTACTATGAAAATTAAGCAATGGAACTGATTACAAAGTCAACTCTCAAAAATCAATAGCAATTTTGAACACAAACAACAAAGTCACTGAGAGACAAATTATGGAAATAACACCTTTCACAATAACATCCCCCCCAAAAATGAAATGTTTAGGAATCAATCTAACAAAGAATATAAAAGATCTATATATTGAGAACTACAGCATGCTGAAAAAGGAGATTGAAGATGTTATCAGAAGATGGAAAGATATCCTTTGCTCTTGGATAGGAAGAACCAACATTGTGAAACTGGCCATACTCTCAAAAACTGTTGCATAGATTTAATGCAATTCCAATCAGAATACCATTAGCACATCTCACACAGCTAGAGAAAACATTCCTAAAATTCATTTGGAAATAAAAGAAACCTAGAACAGCAAAGGCCATCCTGGGTAACAGAGGAAAGGCAGGAGGCATCACAATCCCAGACTTGAAATTATACTATAAAGCTATTGTGATCTAATAAGCATGGTACTGGCAAAAATAAAAAAAAAACAGATCCAAGCATTAGTGGAACAGATTGGAAGATGCTTACACAACTACAATAACACTAACCCACCTTATCTTTCACAAAGGGGCCAAACATGTTCACTGGAAGAAAGATAGCCTCTTTAGTTAATGCTGGAGGAAGAATTGACTTTCCACATGCCAAAGAATAAAATTAGACCTATGTTTATCACCATACACTAAACTAAAGTCAAAATGAATCAAAGATCTAAATAGTAAAACAGAAACACTAACTGTACTAGAAGACAAGGTAGGTAGAAATCTTGAAGACACAGGGGTAGGCAAAGAGTTCATGAACAAAATGAAAACTGCATGAGCAGTACTTCAAAGAATCAACATCTTGGATCCCATCTTATTAAAAAGTTTTTCACACCAAAAGATATCAGCAACAGAGTGAACAGAAAACTCACAGAATGGGAAAAAATTTTAGTCAATTGTCCCTCAGACAAAAGGCTTATATCTAGAACATATAAAGAATTAAAAAAAATCAGGCCCCCCAAATTCAAAGGCCCAATCCAAAATGGGCATCCAAGATGAACACCCACTTCTCAGATGAAGAAATGCAAATGGAAAATAAATATATGAAGAAATATTCAACATTGCTGGTCATTTAAGAAATGCCAATTAAAACAATCACTGAAATTCCATGTCACTCCAGAAAGAATGACTGTCATCAAGAAATCAACCAAAAACAAATACTGGTGGGGCTGTGAGGAAAAGAACCCTTCTCCACTGTTGATGGGAGTGTAGACTGGTGAAACCACTGTGGAAATCAGTGTGGAGATTCATCCAAAAACTGGGATTCGAAGTTCCATTCAATTCAGCTATTACCCTATTGAATAATTTCCCAGAAGAACTGAAAACATCATGCCACAGTGATATATGTGCACCCATGTTAATAGCAGCACAATTTGTAATAGCTAAATCTTGGAAACAGCACAAATTCCTATCAACTGCAGAATGGATAAAAAAAGATATGGTGTTTTTATATAATGGAGTATTACTCAGCTACAAAGAAGGATAAACTTGAGACTTTCATAGGTGAATGGATACAACTTGAGACCATACTCATAAGTGAAATATTGTATTGTCTCTCTAGTGTAAAAAACTGAAAGAGTATATAAAATCCAAATTGTATAATAATTATTGTGAAAGTGAAAGGGAGAGAAACTGCTCAAAAGGAAATAACAACTAAGACAAGGGAAAGGAGAAAAGAAAGAAGGGAAAAGACTATATATATCCTATGTCTATCACTATGTATATAGTGACATATATATTTATAGTATCTATCTCTATATGGTGATATATATCATATATATGATAGATAACTACTACTAATGTCTGTTAGTTCATCAAAAAGAACAGTTTGTGGTTTCATT
>RJWT010021730.1:0-17467 GCA_004365215.1 Cuniculus paca | reverse complement strand
CAGGTTCACCCACTCCTTCCCTCCCCGGCTGCCTCTGCACCTCGTGAAGTCTCCCGAGGTCAAGTCCACAGGCCGAGGGGGAAGCCCGCCCAGAGCAGAGCCCCTGAGAGCAGGTACTGGCTACACCTTCCCAGAAGGGACCAACGTGAGTACTGGGGTCACCTCCTTAGGGTACAAGGCTGAGAACCAAGGAGCCTTGTCCTCACCTCGGAGCTGTGCTTTCAGGTCCTCTCTAGAGGGAAAGCTGAGGAGCCCCTGGCAGCCCTGGAGGCGTGGTGCCCCCTGAGTGAGTGCCCCAGTCCCAGACAAACGGCGCCAGGTGTCCTGCTGAACGGTGGGAGGTGTCCGTTCTGCCTGCAGCCCTGGGGCAGGGCCCTGTCCCTTGGCTCTGTGAGAAGTGTGAGCATGATCCATCTGTTTGCTTTACAGCATCCCGCCTAACAGGCCTGGCACCTTGTGTCTCCTCCTCCTCCATGCTGGCCACAAACAGGAAGTCTTTGACACCCACATCTGGAGTATACACCCCAGGCCTGGCTCAGGGTGTCTCTGCCCCCTCCACCTGTTCCTACATGGAGACCACCACGAACCCTCAGGCCAAGATAACACGCAGCGTCTCTCTTGAGGACAGTGAAGGGCCTGTCATGACTGAGCTGGCCAGGCCCCTCCATAGGCCTTTGTCCCTGGGGGAACTAACCTCCCAGGGCCAGGAGCTCCCAGCCGTCACTACCATGGTGACACCCAGTCCTGTCAGTGAGGGCCAAGAATCTGCCCTGCCCTCCCTGGGCAACCATGAGGCCCGAGCCAGCCTGAGACTGACCCTTTCTAGTGTCTGTGACAGGCTTCTGTCCCCATCCCTGCTGGAGCCACCCACCACATGTGTCTGGTCCCAAAAGCCTGTGAACACCCAGCCTAGTGTCACTGTCACAGCAGCCAGCTTCCTCACCCCAAGCCCTGCAGATGCGAGCACCCTAGGACTCCACAACTCTGCCCTTCTCCCAAAGCTCGCAGTCCCATCATCCCTCACCCCTCCTGCCTACTCCCACAGCCCCCAGGTTCCAGAAGCCGGGCCTGGGGTCCCCAGTACCCCCACCTCTGTCCTGGAGCCCTCCCCTGGTGAGTGCCAGCTTGGGCGAGGTGCTCATTCCCATGCTAGTTGGCTCATTTACTTATGTACTTAATGAGCACTTGATCTGTGGTGGGCTTTGTTCCAGTCTCTGGGGACATGGGTGGGACATGCTGGGGAACAATTGAGAACTGACATCTGAATTAAGGGAGATCAGACAACCTATGAGGAAAGCACCAAATGCATCATAAAGTGATACGTGCTAAGGAGGGAAAAAGAGGGTTGGGCAACGAGGAGGAGGAGGAGGAGGGTGGCTGCCATTTAAACAGGATGATGAGAAAAGGCTTGTGGGAGCAGGTTGCCTCGGGCAGAAACCTGCCAGGGAGAAAGAAGGGAGCCGAAGGGAGCCGGAGGGACCGAGGGTCGTGATTGCAGTCGGCCCACCGTGTGACCCTCACAGCCCAGCTAGGAAGCACGGTGTCTCACTCCTTCCCTCCTTGCCCCCAGGTGCACCCCTCCTGATCCACAGCAACGCTTGCTACTGGAGGGAGCCCATGCTGCCCACTCCCCTTGAGCTGAGCCGTGTGAGGAGTGTCCTGCACAAGCTACAGACTGCCTTCCAGGAAGCCCTTGACCTTTACCACATGGTAAGCTAACAACCCAGGGTCAGGGAAGGCTGTGGGCTCTGGGACTGCCGGGCCTGGTTGGCCCCTGACATGTTCACTCTTGCAGTTGGTCTCCAGCAGTCAGATGGGCACAGGGCAGCAACAGGCACAGACAGAGCTGACTTCTACCTTCCTGTGGATCCACAGCCAGCTGGAAGCCAACAACTTGCTGACTGGGACTGACAGGCCCCCATCCCAGACCCTGCCCAGCCTGGGTCCCCCAGCCCCACCTGCCCTGTGCCCGCTGGCCAGTCCAGACCTGCACGCCCTGCTGGAGCACTACTCGGAGCTGCTGGTGCAGGCTGTGCGCAGGAAGGCTCGGGGAACTGAAGAAATAGGTATTTTAAGCAAATAAACTGACAGCTTGAAGCAGGAGTTCCTGATGTCCATCCTGTCCATTCACAGAGCCCTTCAGGTGAATGTGAGGAGGGAGGGTAGAGGCCATGCTTGGGGATTTGGCTTGGGGACTCACATTCACTGCATGCCAGGCCCTGTTCCAGGATTCTGCAATAACAGCCTCCCACGTCGCCTCTCCCCAGCTCCCTGAGCTGCTGCAGGGGCACCATGTGTGGTCCTTCCCCAAGAGTGCCCAGCTACTGGTGCCCACAAGCCTGTGGAGCAGCTGTCATCACCTTGTACCCAGTTGTGGCCACCAGTACCTGCATTGCTACAGCACTGGCTTACGGTGCCTGGGCCAGGCCCACACCAGATCCCACAAGGTTCAGGCTTGTCGTGGTGGGCTGATTACAGCAGGGAAAACAGGAGAGCCAAACAGGCTCAACCTCCAGATAATCCTAGCAGCAGGCCCAGGCCACCCAGCAGCTGGGACCAGTGATTCCTTCCCCAGGAGCAGGATTAGGTCAGCTTTCCTCCTGTGAGCTGCCAACTTTGGTACCAGCTCCCCAAGCAGCAGGCAGCTGGCTGCATGGTGTGTCTGCTAAGATCACAGATGCCCCTGCTGCCTCAAGTCCCTATGAAAAGGAAGCCAGAAACCAGCAGGGCAGGGTTCTCCTAAAGCACAGTCCCCCCAGCACTCACAGCAGTCGAAGTGACCTGCTGTGAGCTCTTACCTGCTCCTTGTGATGGTCATGGACCACCAGAAGCAGGTTGGGACCCAGTTTCTTGCCAGGGTCCCTGAGCTGAGACTCACACCTATTTGCCAGTGACAGAGCTGGACCCTTCAACATGAAGATTCAGCTTTCTGCTGTCATAACACATGATACACTTCAGGACTAATCATGCACTTGTTCAGAAACTTCTGCCAGCCAGGCATAGTAATCCCAGCACTCAGGAGGCTGAGACAGGAGGATCACCATGAGTTCAAGGCCAGCCTGTGCTACATAGTGAATTCAAAGTGAGGCTGAACTACATACTGAGACCCTGTCTCAAAAAAAATAAAAATAACTCCTGTCAGCCCCCAAATGCTCATCATTGTTCTGCACCTTAGGGGAGAGTGAGGAGCAGGTCAGGCAAAGCCTCTGTCCTCATGGCACTCACCTTCCAGAAAGCAGCACAGACCCTGGGATTGGAGCCATACTGGGTAACCGTAGATGGGCCAAGGGGTTGCCTGTGCCGGTTGAAAGGTCAGAGAAGGCCTTCCCTGGAGGACAGTTGAGGTGAGGCTTAGAGGACATTTGGGGAACATGTCCAGACAACAGCCAGTGCAGAGGCCCTGGGGGTAATCACACATGGTACGTAAAAAGAACAGCAGCAAACCCAGGATGGCTGGAATGGGCTGAGCAAGGGAGAGGCAGGAGATGAGGTAAGAGGGGTAACGGGGGGCCCACTGGGCAGGATCTTACTGCATCAAGACATTTAAGCCCAAGAAATTTATTTTTTTCCCCTAAATCCCTGTTAATGGTGTTGGGGATATATCTGATATTGTCTATTTCTCACGGCTCCCCCGCTCTGCCTCGTGGGGCCCAGAACTTGTAGGTAGGTCTGAGCTCTGCCTAGAGGCTCCCTCCAAGCCCACAGACCACCCAAGGTCCCCAAGGCAAGGTTTGGTGTCCACAGACCCAGGAGACCAGCTTAGGTTTCTGTCCTTCATGGAACAACCTGACCACCCTGTATCATAGTAAAGGCTTCCATTCCATGTAATAGATGCCTGGCTTACAGGAGCTCAAACTGGAGACATTTGTTCCTCAATTATGTCACCATGGACCTGGCCTTTTCCTTTCTCATTCTCACCCACTGAGTCGCTTTTACCTTCCAGCTTAGGGCCTCACATTGGCAACACAGCTGCTATAGCATCCAGCATCAACATCCTCATTCAACCAGGAGCAAAGCCTTGAAGTAAGATACCAGGGTAGCAGGAGAGAAGTACAAATTCTTCCCCAGAGGCCTCCTGGTATGGCTTATATGTCGAAGTCCCCACAAAGCCTCATGCGTTCATAGGTGGAGCTCTGGAGAGGTGCCCAGGTCATGGGTATGTGATCCTGGATTAATCTGCCGATGGGTTTATGCCTGGATGTGATCCTGGGAGGTGAAAGCTGGTGGGAGGTGTGTCACTGTGGGCATAGTTGGGAGATACATGTATACATCTCTCCTCCTGCCTTGAGCACTTGCTCCTTCCTGCCTGCCGTGGGTGAGCACTTTCTCCTCTACTGTGCCCCTCTCCATGCCACCCTGCAATGGAGCCAGCTGACGCTGGCCTGACGCCTCTACAAACTGTGAGCTAAAATAAACCTTTCTTCCTTTCAGTTGTGGGTGTCAGGTATTGTGTGTCAGTAATGAGGGAAGCAGTGAAGATCCCTCCCTTTTAGACCAGTCACAGGAAGCAGAAATGGAGATTTCTTCCATTTACTCTGACGATCTGTCCCTCCCCGGGCATGCTGCTGCTGAAACAAAATTGGGATCTCGGCAAGAGGGAAGGGTGGAATAGTATTTAGAGAGGATCCAGCATGTCTACTACTCCCCTCTTACAAGTGCCATGCTTTTTTATTTTTTCCTTTTTTTTCTCTTTTTTTTTTTGAGACAGGGTCTCACTATGTAGTTCAGGCTGGGGTTGAACTCACTGTGTAGCCCAGACTAGCCTTGAACTCGTACCAGTCTTGCCACACCAACCTCCCAAGTGCTGGAATTACAAGTGTGCGCCACCATGCCCAGTTTCAAGTACCACGCTTTTAAGCCCTAGTAGAATTAGACTGTCTTCAGACAAACCATATGATTAGGAAATCCCTGCTGGCGGTGGAATGTGTATGCATGCAGCTTGTGAGTTGCCAGGGTCGAGGCGGGAAGATGATGATGGCATTCCTCATGGGATATTTCAAAGAGAGGTTATCAAAGGGGTCTTTCAGCCAGCAGGGTGTGGTGGCTTGTGCCTGCAATCCCAGCACCTGTGATTCAAGCCCAGCTTGAACTGCATAGCAAGACCTTGTCTCCAAAAGCCAGAGCATAGGAACAGCCAGGGATCAGGGAAGCCATAAGGGCTGGTACAGCCCCCCAGGGCTGCTACCAGAGGGGAGCTCATACCACCCCCATGCACAAGGTGCAAAGGAGGAACAAGAAGCCAGAAGAGTAGGTACAAGAACCCAGAAGCCCTAGGCCTGGCAATTATACAAGTGGGAGCTGGGGGAGCCAGCTCCCTGACCTAATTCCATCTCCTGCAGTGCACCCCATTGTCTGGGGCCTATGGGAAGCCAACACACTTGGAAGCCCAGGTGAAACAGTCCACCAGTCAACCAGTCAACAGAAATAGGACCTAGTTGCCCCAGGAGGTATGGTGGTGTGCACAGGGCACCTTCAAAGGATGTGCTAGCTCATCCCTCACTGCTCTCACCCTGTTGCCCCACATCTACCCTTGATATCCCTTTAACAGAAACTGTTAAGACAACTCCCAGAGCCGGGCCTGGTGGTGCACACCTGTAATCCCAGCACTCGGGAGGCTGAGACAGGAGGATTGTTGTGAGTTTGAGACCAGCCTGGGCTACAAAGTGAGCTCAAGGCCAGCCTGAATGGCATAGTGAGACCCTGTCTCAAAAAGACAAGGGCCAGGGATTTAGTTTAGCAGCCTAAGTGCCTGCCTGGCAAGTGCAAGGTTGTGAGTTCGATACCTGGTGCTGAAAAAAAAAAAAAAAACCACACACACACAACTCCCAGATAATGGGCTGCCATGCCAGCATCAGGCACACTGGTCATGGCCACACAAAATCCAGCAACTGTGAGATAGAGACATGGCTTAAAGCCCTATTTCACAGGCAAATCAGCTGAGACCTGTGGCTTGCCAAAGCAACTAACCCTCAAGGTTTTTTGTTTTTGTTTTTTTTTGGTTATAGGATTGAACCCAGAGTCTTTGCACTGACCTATGTCCCCAACCCCTTTTTAATTTTTTTTTTTGACAGTTTCTCGCTAGGTTGCCCAGGCTGGTCTTATACTTGTGATCCTCCTGCTTCAGCCTCCTAGAATCTGAGATTATAGGCATGTACCACTACACCTGGCACCCTCAAGACTGTCTACTCCCTACTTCTAACATCATTTATATGTATGCCCTTAGACCCCATGTTAAGCATCCTCTGCGCATGATCTGTGATCTTCAATACAAACCATAACAGGGAGACGCCTTAGTTCCATTTTTCAGATGAAGAAACCGTAGCTCAGTGAGAAGTGACTTGGCCTGGGTCCTGCAGAGATGCAATGGCAAAGTTCCATGTGGACAGCCTCCACGCTGCCTCTCTTGCTTCCCCAAATGATCAGCAAGACTTACACTCAGGGGATGTAAAGAAATGTTCCTCTAACCTGGGTGTGGTGGCACATGCCTGCAATCCCAGCACTCTAGGAGGCTGAGGCAGGAAGGTCACAAATTCCGGCTCGACCTAGGTGATTTAGCAATTTAGCGATACACTGTTTGAAGACATTAAATAGGGGAGGGGCTGGGAATGTAGGGCATTGTGAAGGCCCTAGGTTCAAACCCCAGCACTTGGAAAAAAAAAAAAAGCCTTTGTACTGAATGTTCCCTCTGCCTGGAACACCCTCTCTTCCAGCTGAGCCTCTCAGGGGGCATATCCAATCCTTGAACCCCTCTGCTGGACCCCAGAGCCCTTCGCGTGTCTTGATCATTCCAGGCTGTTACTCTGTCTCCTCCATGGACTAAAATGCTCATTTCCAGGGCTGAAAGTTGGAGCTCAGAAAACTGTTGGTTAAATGAGAGAAAGCAACTACATGGAGAGAGTTCAAAATTCTTAACCCCTAGTTGAGAGGTCAAACAAGGGCCAACCAAGAACAGAACCAGCCAGACTGCCAGGGAAGCGTTCTGGGAGCCCGTCTGTGTCAGATGATCCCCTTTGGTGTCTGGGCTGTGGGAAGGGGGAAGCGGAGTCACGAGGGGCTGGACTGTTAACAAACCAAGTTTTAAACACCTGATAAGCATAAACAGTGCTTGTGACTACATCAGCTTTTGTCATCTGAGGATCAGAGGTCGAGTCCTACCTGAAGATGCATGGCCTGGGTCCTTTTGCCCTTAACTGTCCACTCTGCTGTCCTGCCTACATCATTTGAAACAGGACAATCACAGCTGCTCCTCACCCACTTCCTCAGACAGCTGCTCTGATTTGAATAACCAAGCGTGCTGATTGATGTCCGATGGTAACTGATTTGCCTGGCAAACAGATCCTCAGGTATTCTCTCCTTGCCAGTGCTGCGGCCATGTTTCTTTCCTGTCTCTAAGCCCAAGAGTTGCCTAGATGCTTATCGCCTTCCTTGAACCCCACTGGGGTCCTAGTGCTTGTGGGTCCCTGGAGGGTGCAGAGTTCCAAATTCATGACCCTGGCCTGGATGGGAGGAGCAGGATGAATGGTAGGCCCAGCGCAGAGGTAACTGGAGCCAGCTGTCAGCTCCCTGAGTTCCTCACAGAATTTGCATGAAGAGAATGAGGCTCCTCCATGGGTACCCCCTCCTTTCCACCTGGGACAGTTGTCCTAGGGCTGAAGTCTGACAGCAGGCGGAAGAGCAGCTCCGTGTGCAGAGCCATCTCACCATTGCGGAGGTGATGCCCCGTGTCTTCCTGGTCAGGAGTCGGCGTCCACAGCCACCCAACTGGGGCCACCTGCCTGACCAGCTCCGGGGAGATGCCTATATCCCAGGTGGGCCCCTCACTGGGTCTGGAGTGTGTGGCAGAGAAAAGACAAGGAAGGTATCACCTATCTGGTTTCTTTTTGTAGACTGCAGCAGCCATGCAGGGCCACGAACACCGCAGTCTTCCAGTCTTGGGGACCCTTGGGCAATGGTGAGTCTGCAGCTGGCCCACAAGAGCAGGCTGTTTCATCCCTCTCTGATCTCAGCCCTTTATACCTGGGTCTATTGGCACAGGCGCTCCAGCCCTGGGTCCTGTTTCTCTCAACTGGAAATGCTTCTCCTTCCCTTGTAATGAGCTGTCAGATCTCAGGTGTTGCATCCCCAGGATAGGCAGCTGTAGGCCCTGTCCTACTATGTCCAGTGGGGCACAGCAGAATTCCAGTCAAGTGAATGATTTTCTTTATGTCAACATCAGACAAGGTGAAAGAAGCAGGCTGGGGAATGAGGGATAGGAAACCTCTTAGAAAGGCTATTTCTGCAGTGTGTGCAGTGTGGAAGAACAAAGGCAAAAACTGGAATGAGAATGTGCTTAAGGTTGTTTCAGTATTTATTGAGAACCAGGCACTATCCTGGGTATGAGGTGTTTAGAGGAAGTGAGACTAAAATCACTCCTCTATGGAGATTATTCCTGGAGGGGGCCAGAGACATACAAAATGAAATTAGGAAAGTGTGTTGAGAAAGTGTTTAAGGGTAGTAGTTGCTATGAAGAAATGAGTGTTAGGGTTTCCCACTGGGTGTTGTGACACACACCTGTAGTCCCACCACTTGGGAGGATAAGGCAGGAAGATGACTTTGAGGCTAGCCTAGGCTACACAGTGAGTTCAAGACCTGCCTGAACTGCATAGCGAGACCCTGTCTCAAAAAACAACAAAAAAGAGTGCTGGAGTTTCCCAAGGGGAGGACCTAGGGGTGAGGATGGCAAGTACATACATTAGTCACAGGCTCCTGGTCCTACCTGGCTATGGGTACTCGGTAGTAAACACTTGTAAGAACACTGGTTTGCAAAGTAACAAAAAGACTGGGCAGGGTCCAGTGGGAGGAGCTAATTCCTGGATCCTTCTGGCAGGCCACACAGGGAAATCTGGCAACTTCTCCCAGGAGCCCCGGGACACTTGGCTGCCCTCTCTGTCCCAAGGCCTTCCCGCTACAGCGCATGCTAACCCGGCACCTCAAGTGCCACAGCCCAGCGCGCCGCCATGTGTGTCGTTGCTGTGGCAAGGGCTTTCACGATGCCTTCGATCTCAAGCGCCACATGAGGACTCACACTGGTGAGCTGTGGCAGGGACAGAAGGGACTGCCCCAGACAGGGATGGAGATGGAATGGAGGAAGGTGGCCAGAATACAGCTGCCAGCTGTGTATGGGGCTGGGACACAGCCAAGAGGAGGCCTGAGATATGGCCTGCCTCATACCCCAGCAGGAGGCTGTAACACAACACCAAGGGAGGGGCCTGGCAAGGGTTGAAGGTGGGCGCTGGTGCAGAATTTCCAGGCTCAAGGATGCTAAGGATGGTCTCCCTCCTGTCCCTCTTCCAAGAGGAAGGAAATTCCTGATGAGGGAAAGTGGAGACACAAGGGCCTATGCTTGCACTCTGTGGGGGTAGGAGGTGAAGGATCAGAAAGGAAGAGTCTAATGAACTTGGAAAAGGAACAGGTAATGTTTACTACTGGAAGCAAGGTGAGGAGTCTTTAGACGCCATTGCTCTCTTCGTCCTGCCTTCTCTGTACCTCACCTTTGCAGGAATCCGGCCATTCCGCTGTGGAGCTTGTGGGAAAGCTTTCACACAGCGCTGCTCCCTGGAAGCACATCTTGCAAAAGTGCACGGGCAGCCGGCCAGCTATGCTTACCGGGAGCGCCGCGAGAAGCTGCACGTGTGCGAGGACTGTGGCTTCACCAGCTCGCGCCCAGATGCCTACGCACAGCACCGCACCCTGCATCGTGCTAACTGAGTGCACAGTGTCCCACCCATGGGGCAAATAAACACAGGAAACACGCGCACAGTACTTGGCATTTATTACAGGTGAAGGAGGGACGGGTCATTCGGTCCAGCGGTGGCCGCAATGTGGGGCAGTGCATACATAGTACAAGCGCATGGCATCCTGGCAGAAAAGATACAGGCTCAGATAAGGTCTGGACCCAAGGCACAGTACAGTACAGGCCCCTCCACTCAGCAGGACCTCACCCCAAAGAACAATCAAGGAACCTTTCCCAGTAGGAAAGGATATGGGAAAGGTAGGCTCATCCCAATGCTGGTATCCCTACCCCCTGGGAAGGGCAAGCTCCACCTAAGAAGCTATCTTGCCACCCACCTCGGCACGCGCACTGTGTGACTGGAAGAACACTGCCTCCTTGTGGCCGCACCTGAAGGGGACGGCTTAGTCACTACAGGCTTGAAACACCCTTCCCTCCTCCCTTTGCCTGTGAAGTGAACCACGCCCCCTCCCCAAAACAGTTGCCCGCTCACTTCTGGCATGGGTGGTCCTCCGTCCGTGGCAACGTAGGGTCCTGGGACACGTCAGCGATTATTTGGGTTAGTTCGCTGCAGGGATGGGGAAGTGAATAATTATGCTTTCCGAGCCACCCAACACCCTGTCCTCAAAACCCTGGTCCCGTCACTCACTCCACTTCGTGTGTGATTTTGTTGACGTAGATGCAGCTGTTGTCGGCTTCCTGCTGGTAATCACAATTCCGGCACTGCGAGAGGGGCAGAAAGGGGGTCATTGAGAGACCACCCCCCTACCCTCGCGCGAGCCAGGTGGAGTTGTGCACGCCTGTAAATCCAGCACCTGGGAGGTTGAGGCAGGATCGCTACGAATTCAAGGCCAGCCTGAACTACATAGCGAGACTGTCTCAGAAAGCTAAAAAGCAAACAAAAGAGATCCCCAGCAGGACTGGAAGGGAAGTAGGGTGATCCCGGGAAGAGATGATTCGAGATGAGTCGCCTAGCTGATAGACGAGAAAGCGGGCGCACTTGGGGAAGAGCCAGGAGAGGAGACCCAGGCACGTCGGGAGTGAACAGGGAGTTTGGGTCTCGTGGGAAGGGTGGCCACGTAGGGAATCGGTGGACAGGCTGGCGACCACAGGGGCGCCCTACGGGCTCGCGCTCACCGCGTACAGCAGAATACGGTTCTCCTTGTCTTCTTTGGGGTACAGCATGTTGTTACTGTGGGCAAGGAGAGGTCAGAGGTCAGCCCTGGAGTCATTCTTTACTTCCTCTCCACTCCTGTTTCCCTGGGCTTACCATTCCTGGCAGAATCGAATACCCACGAAGCCAGGCTCGTAGGTCCCGTCTGGTTCCATAGTTACTCAAGGCCCACAAAGCCTTCCGCGCTTGCTCCGCCGCGCTACAGGTCGCGGGAAGAGTCAAGACTAGTCGCTGCGCCAAAATGGGGCAGCGCTGCGTACACTTATGGGCTTCCAACGGCCTGGTGCGTCGGGTCCCTTCGCGCTGAGGTTTGGCCTCAATCTTTTGATATCGTATGGTATTTGCTTCCAATTTCTGGAATTCGCCTCTCCAGTTTGAAGGATGATGGATCTAGTATAAGAGGCGGCAATATTATACACAACGTAATCCGCGAGGCGCTAAACGCAAATAGAAACCATTTGAAATGGCCTCAGGCTATTGCACATGCGCCAAGTTTATCCTTCGTGAGCCGAGCAGTAACTCCTGCCAGTCCTTCCTTCTGGCTTCAGTGTTTTCTGCCCACCCTTGCGTTTCCCTGTGCCTATTGAAAGGCCGGTAAACCACGAAAGACCTCTTGGGATTGGCTGAATTTACCCAAGAATCGTGGCGAGCCCTCTTCCTGGGCGAGGAGAAAGGACGACGACGATTGGTGGACCCTTCTAGCAGGAGCGCGCAGATTGGACAAGCCCTGGAGCAGGGGGGCGGGTCTGATAGCCCAGAAGCAGCGGCTGCAGAGCTGGTGTGAGGTGACTGAACTGCGCTGCGGGCCGCAGCAGGGCGCGGCGAGATGGAGGTGACGGGGATGACGGCCCCCACAGTGACTGTTTTCATCAGCAGCTCCCTCAATAGTTTCCGCTCTGAAAAGCGGTACAGTCGTAGCCTCACGATCGCTGAGTTCAAGGTGTGGCCGTGGGGGCGGGGTCCGGAGGGGCGGGACAAAGAAGAAAGCGGGGGCTTCCAGAGTGCGGGGAGGGGCCCGAGAGCGGGTTGGCGGGGCCAAGGATTATCGGAGGTTGCCAGAATCGTGGATCGAGCCTCGTGGGTTGGGGCTAGAGGGAACCTGTAAGTCCAGAGAGTCGGAGCAGGACCAGGGGAAAATCCGATACTCGTTAGGGTAGGGGCCACAATAGAAGGAGCAAGGCCTGGTGGGTCCTGATGGGTCTTTTGGGGGAAAGTTGACCCAAGGCGTGGAGCTGCAGAGCAGAGGATGGATCCCTGACGGGCTTTCTCATCCTTCCCCTCTCCCGCAGTGTAAACTGGAGTTGGTTGTGGGCAGCCCTGCTTCCTGCATGCAACTGGAACTGTATGGTGCTGACGACAAGTTCTACGGCAAGTTGGATCAGGAGGATGCACTGCTGGGCTCCTACCCCGTAGATGATGGCTGCCGCATCCATGTGAGGCCACCCTACCTGGGACCCCACACCTCATTCGTTTATCCACTCATTCGTTTATTCAGCACATACTTCGGTGTGCTTTGCCCTGTGCGATAACCAGTATAAGGCCTACCTTCATAAGACCCCTTTTCCCAGTCCAGTGTGGTGAGAGATGGACCCATCACTAGCCTGTGACAGCCTAGAGTGGTGTGGACAGGGAAACAGAGAGCCTAGAGGACTGGGACCACTGAGAAAAGATGCCTGACTCCACCTGGGAGTATCAGAAAAGGGCGTCTTGTAGGAAGGGACACTTGAGCTGAGACCTAAAAGATGGGCAAAGGACAACCCAAGAGACGAGGTAGGAAGGGCATTCCAGGTGGAGGGAAGAGGGTGTACAGGCCATGAGCTGAGCCGTGGTGAGCAGTGGAGCCGGACAGATTGGGAGAAGCCCCAACAGAGGACCTCTGTGTGCATCAGCTCATGCCATTCCTTCTGTCTTCAGACACCTCTGCCTCCCCTCAGTCTGCACCAGCCAGATTGCTCCTTAAAGAGATCCTAGGTGAGCTCCACCTTGGGGCCCCTGCGTACACCATATATATGCTCGCCTCAGTAGTTCTCAACATGTGCCCACATGGGACACCCCTTCTTTCCAGTCTTTACTTAAAATGTCACCTGAGTGACACTTTCACTAGCCTCAGTATAACATTTTAACCTCATCCCATATTTTGGTATATTTTAGACTTTTTACCTTCAGTTCTTACCACCCTCTGACATAACTAGATTTTTTTCTTTGGTTTGTTGTCTGCCTCCCTGAATAGAGTGCTAGAAGGGCAGGCTGTTTCTTCTATTTTGCTGTCCTGTCTCCAACACGATGGAACAATGCCTAGCACAGAGGATACTCAGTGAATCATTGTTGAATGATGAATTGAATCCATTAAATAGGACTGGGAACATAGTATAATTATTCCCATTTTGCAAATGAAAAAACTTAGTTTCAACAAATGGAATTGACTTTCTTTTTTGTAGTACTAGGGATTGAACCTAGGGTCTTGTACATGATAGACAAGCACTCTACTCTTGAGCTACATCCCCAAAGAAATTTACTTTATTTGTTTTTGTTTTTTGAGACAGGTTCTCACTATGCAGTTCAAGGTGACCTTGAACTCACTGTGTAGCCCAGGGTGGCCTCAAATTCACAGTAATACACCTGCCCCAGTCTCCCAAGTGCTGGGATTACAGACATGAGATACCACATCCTACAGAATTTACTTTCTTAAGAATAAACAGTTGAAAGCTGGGCGTGGTGGTGCATGCCTGTAATCCCAGCACTCATGAACTCACAAGGATCCACCTCAGCCTTCTGAGTGCTGGGATTACAGAGTGCTGGGATTACAGGTGTGAGCCACCACAGACTGTTTATTCTGGTTTTTTTTTTTTTTTTTTGGTGCCAGGGTTTGAACTCACGCTTGGCAGGCAGGCACTTATATCACTGACCTTTGTCTTTTAGAGACAGGGTCTCATTATGCAGTTCAGGCTGGTCTTGAGCCCACTTTGTAGCCCAGGCTGGTCTCGAACTTGCAATGATCCTCCTGCCTCAGCCTCCTGAGTGCTGAGATCACAGGCATGTGCCACCATGCCCAGTTTGTCTCTAGAATTTTGACCTTGATCTGTATGACTGCAAGTATCACTGTGCTCAAAGAACTGATTTTTTTCTCTCATTAACTGTTGATTACGTCTTTGTGGTACCAGAGGTTTAGTTGTGAGCCACATCTAAGAAGGTTTCTGGTTGAGCTGTGTTCATTGTGTGAGGCAGAAATAGCCAGATGGTCACAGAACCAAATGTGAAGAGTCAGTGGAGGACCAGGGATATAGCTCAATGGCACAGCGTCTCCTTGGCAAGTGCAGGGTCCTGAGTTCAATTCCCAGTACCAAAAAAAAAAAAAAAAGCCAGTGAATACAAGGGCCATACATGAGATCTGGAACCTCAGAGACTCTATGCTGGGGTACTTGACCCATGAGTGAGGTCTGGGAGGGCTCCTTGGAACAGATGCTGCTAAGTAGAGACCTGAAGAATAGAGTTAACCAAAGAGGGGGACACAGCATAACTAGGCACCATGAGGCAGGTGGGAACACAGTGGATACCAAGGATTGTGACAGAAGGAGGTAGAAACTGGTTAGAACTCTGAACTGTGAGGACCTTATTGTGGCTCAGGTGTTCACAGGCTCCTTTAGGTTGTGAGTGGGTAGAAGCCTGGAAGACCGGAGGAGCAGGGAGACCAGGGACAGCTGCTGTGCTGGCGCACATGAGGTGATGAGGCCAGGACCATGGCAGGTGCAAGTCAGGACTCTGTTGGGCCCAGGACTGAGACTTGGGGCTGACATGGGTGACCTCAGCCTAGGGATGCGAGTGAGTCAGGCCTGGGTGGCCTGCAGGTCTCCCACCGAGATGATACGGGTACTGAAAGGTCTCTGATGTCCCATACCACTCTGGGAAGATTGTCCTGGAGGTGGAACCTCAGGGGATTTTGTATTTTTCTAGAATTCCTTTTCAATTTATAAATACCACTTACATTCATTGCTTAAAACAATAACTTCAAATTTAGAAAAATCACTGACATAGAAAATAGAAATTCTTAGTGATCCTTGACCTAGAGATAAGGGCCGTTTCCCTTTTGCTATGTTATCTCAGTGGTTTAGGCCAAACACTGGGCGGGGGTTGTGCTTGACCCATTGACCCCTTCTCTTTGCCTCACACCTACATCCTAGCACAGACCCTATCAGCTTCACCTGTAAAATCTGTCCAGAATCTCACCTCTTCCCCTCCACCCCACTCCCCCCACCCTGGCCCAGCCTCTACCCTCTCCTGGCGCAGCCTCCTCCGGCTCTCCCTGCTCCTGTCCCTGCCCCCACAGTCTGCGGCCAGAGGGAGCCTGTGGACCCTTGAGTCACTTGGGAGCCATCTCTGCACCTCCAGGTAAACTCCAAAGTCTACAGCAAGCTGTTGTCTCCCAGCCCGGACAGGCTCACTCCACCCACACACCCACAGGCTCCCGAAGCAGGGCCGGGATGCTTCCGCCTCTGGCCATTGCACCTTCTGTCATCCTTCAGGCCTTGGCTCAGTGCCGTGTCCTTTCCGAAGCCTGCCCTGCCCACCTCTCCATGTTCTTTAGCTTCCTTTCTGTTAGGTTTTTCTCTCTAGCCCTTGTCATCACCTGATGTTTAATAAACAGACCTGTTCATTTGTTTATGGCTGGTTTGCCTTAGGGCAGGGGTTGCCTATCTTTGTATCCTGTCTGAATGTCCATTGCAGGCCCCACTGGTGCCTTGGGGGAACTCTAAGCAGTGAGTGACTGAATATTGGGGTAGCACTGGAACAGATGCTCCTGGTTCTGGAGAATGGGACCAGCCTGGGAGCCAAAGGGCCTTACAAGGGCCCTGAGAGCTGCAAGGAAGCCTGAGTTCTGTTGATGAGGTTCAGTGACTTTAGGACCTTCAGTGATGTTGATGCAAGCATGTGGGGACTTGAATGGGATTGAAAAAAGGGAGCTGGTCGGTGTGGACAGCTACACCTGTCCTCTGCTGAGTGCGGGAAAGGAGAGACACCTGGGTGGAGGGAGGTGTCTGCTCCCAAATGGAGGAGACCTGAGTGTGTAGAATGCTGTAATGTACAGCTGCACCCCGGCATCCCAGGCCTCCCCGGTCAGGCTCTGATCCCTGCTGCCCTCACCACAGGTCATTGACCACAGCGGTGCCCACCTTGGGGAGTATGAGGATGTGTCCAGGGTGGAGAAATACGAGATCTCCCAAGAAGCCTATGACCAGAGGCAAGGTAGAGAACACGGGGTGGGAGGGATTGGGCGTGTGGGACCCAGAGTCTGTGTGTATGGGTGGAGGGGCAGGTGGGAGAAGACGGGGATCACAGGGGGTTAATGGAGTGGGCAGTTGGGATAGAGTTTGGGAGAATGGAGCAGGGTGGGGTGAGGTTGGTGGTGGGGACAGACGGGGCCATGGGAGAGTCATTGAGGTAGACAGGGCATGTAGAGGGATTGGAGGCTGGGAAGTGTGGGGTTGTGGGCAGGCACATGGGGGCTTGGGAAGGTGGGAGGGGGATTGAAAGGAGAGGAGGGAACAGGATGAGATGAGCCATGGGCTGGGCAGATGGGTTGTGGGGCTAGAACATGGTAGGATATAGACAAGGTAGTGTGCAGGCCTCTGGGCTCTGATCAGAATGTGTTGTGGGAAGGACAAGGGATTTCAGGGACTGGATAAAGGTAAATGAGAGACTGGAAAGAGACATGTAAGCTGGGCGTGGTGGCGCATTCCTGTAATCCCAGCCCACAGGGAGGCTGAGGCAGCAGGATTGTTGCAAGTTTGAGACCAACCTGGGCTACAAAGTGAGCTCAAGGCCAACCTGAACTGCATAGTGAGACCCTGTCTCAAAAAGACAAAAAAAAGGGAGAGAGAGACATGTAAAAAGATGGGAAGCCAATCATAGTGGCAGTGCATGGCTATAATCCTAATACTCGGGAGCCTGAAGCAGGAGGATCGTGACAATTTGAAGGCCAGCCAGGGCTACATAGAGAATTCAAGGCCAGACTGAACTACGTAGCCAGATGCCCTGTCTCAAAACAACAGCCAGGTGTGGTGGTGCACACCTGTAATCCCAGCACACCAGGAGGCTGAGACAGGAGGATTGCTGTGGGGGCAAGGCCAACCTGGGCTACATAAGCAAGTTCAAGGCCAGCCTGAACTACAGAGTGAGACCCCCATCTCAAAACAAAACCAAAAGACAACAATAATGACAAAATAAATAAACAAACAGAAGATGGGGTCATGTGAAGGGCCAGAAGTGGGCAGCCTCCATTGGTTTCTGGATTCTAGAGAAGCCCCAGGAGTTCTGGGGAGAGACTGAGACTGTGGTGTGAGACTTAAGGGGCGTGGGTGGCGGACAGCCCTTTAGGGCAGCAGCTGTTACTCCATGAATGCCGGCTGCTCATAGTTTGGATGTCAGCTCATGAAGTCAGAGATGCAACCCCAGAGGTCAGGTCTAATCCCGTCCCCCACCCCCACCCCCACCCCCACAGGCACAGTGCGCTCCTTCCTGAAGCGCAG
>RJWT010021729.1:0-17458 GCA_004365215.1 Cuniculus paca | reverse complement strand
GCTACCGACATTTGAAAATACTAAAGGGAGACATCAAAAGTAACATCATTTTTGTAGGGCTATTAATCTTTCAGAAGCTATGAAAACTTAAAACACCAAGTACAGCAAGCTGTTTTTCAAATGTAGCTTAATAATTCAGGAAAAGAGCTCTCTGCAAGCTACGTGCCTCTGTACTCTATCTTGGGCTGGGAGTTTCCAAGACAGCAGAAAGGCCACACAGCTTCTCTCTCTTCCTACCAAATAATGGAAGCCCAAAGAATCCCAAGTCATATCTGGAAGTTAAAATGAAAATCGATCTCATTTTATTTCATATAGTCTTAAAAGATATCTTCAGGATCCAACTTTAAATACACTAAAAGAACAAAATGTTTGAGGAAAACTTGCCAAGAATGCAAATAAAACCTTCTTGAGTCAGGCACTGTGGCACAGAGCTACATACCCAGCACTCTGAGTCTAAGGCAGGAGGATCATGAGTTTGGGCCCAGCCGTGGCAGCTTAGCAATTTAGCAAGACCTTGTCTCAAAAAGGGTTGGAAGACCTGGTTCAACTCCCAGTACTGCCAAAGCAAAACAACATACTCCCTAAGTAAGCTATTTATTATGCTTGAATTTTTATAATTTCTGCCTTCTTTATAATTATTAGCACAAATTAATTGTACATATAGGTTTCATCGTGATATTTATGTACATCTATGTAACATCCTTGATCATATATACCTTCCCTGTTACTTACCTGTTTTAACCCCCTTCTCACAAGTACCCCTCTTTTTCCCTAACAGACCTCCTTCCGTTTTCATATCATCTTCTCTGCTTTTTTAAAGTAAGAAAACTTACAAATAAAAAACATTCACTGTGAAGTATATAAAACTCTAAACCTTACTGCTAGGTATGTCTACATAATGAAGAATCCAAGATTCGCAACCTAAATACCCCTCAAAATATATACTGTGAAACAATCCTTTGGGTAGGGGGTGCTGCTCTTGCAACAAAATCAGACAAGTTCTACCTGTGAGGAATGTAAGCATCTTTCTGCAATGGCCATAAAGTCTTAGGATTTGAACTCCCTGCAGCTTTAAAAACATAAATCAGGTCAAAGCCTAAAATCTAAAAAAAAAGAAAAAAAAAAAATATATATATATATATCTATCCCCAGTTTTCCGGAACCACACAACTTTTAAATAGGAAATTTTACCATTTTTATTTTTTTCACTGTTCTCATTTAAGACTCTCTGGGAAAAAATGCATTTCTTATTCTAAAAAGCATTAATATGTATATGCCCCAGATATTTTGGGATAGTTCTTTATCCTTCTTCCCAAGTGTTTAATTGGTATAATCAAATGTGACTTAATTTATGCCACGATAATACTTTCCAAATGTGTATAAGATCACAAACCAGAAAAAATTCTCTGTAAAAACCATCTGCCCTAGTTTTTCAGTTCAGAAAATATGATCACCATATTCCTAGCTGTAAGCTCATGATTAAAAACAATTAGCTTCAATGATATGAAATACATTCTTCAAAATGGGCATCCCAAATGTTTTCCAAAATGGACAAGCATCTTAAACAAAGAAACTAACTGCCTGGAATCTGACTTACAACTCAGAATTTATAGTAAACAGAAAAGGGGGAATAGTGACAATACAACACTTTGTAGATGCCATAAACAGGTACTATGAAAAGATAAAGTTCATGATGAAAATAGTGTTTATGGGTCTGTGTTTATATTCTTTATTAACTTGAACTTACACATTTTAATTTTCATAAGTTCTTTCCTCTCATGAAAGGTCTGATTGCTACTTTTATAAACATATAGTCATTGTTGTTTCCAGTCTGGTATTTTTTAAAGTCAGTTATCACTCTAAGCTCTGAATGCACTACTCTGTATGAGTCCTATGATACTCACTGCAGGCAATACTTGTTTATATTAAACCTTCCTTTCTTAACCTACTTTATGGCTTCGAGCACCTGAACAGACCCACACTTGCTTCAGGGAAGAAGGGTACAAGTGCATACACAAGTACATGCTTCCCCACAGCTGAAAAAACAAAAAGCCAAAAAATTCCACAGCACTAAATCCCAAATGCAAGTTTAAATTTGAAAAATGCCAAGATAATTTTAAATCCATAATGGTTTAGCATGTACATTTATAATCAAACCTAGAATTAAAATACTCTCATTTTCTCCCACTGAAAATTACTGCGGAATAAACAAAGTCTGGTACATGCACACAGTTAGAACTACAGAGCAATAAAATGAACAAACCTCAGACACATGCAATAACATGGATGGATCCCAACACAGTCAAGTGAAAGAAGTCAAACACAAAAGGCAATAGACTGTATGACTGCATTAAATGATGTCTTAGAAAAGACAAACTTATAGGAAAAAGCACAAAGCACGAAAGAACTTTTTGGGGTGACTATCACTTAATTATGACAGTATTTGTAATTCTGTATATATCTCTCAAAACTCATCAACTGTACCCTTAAAAGGAACAAATTTTACAGTAAGTTATACCTCAATGAACCTGATTTTACAAAAGAAAAGTCAAGAAAACTACATCTCAAAAAGTGTGGATGAGGGTCAGGGAAACCGTTCAGCGACATAGTGCCTGCCTGGCAAGCACAAGATCCTGAGTTCCATTCCGGGTACCAAAAAAAAGTGTGAATGACAGCTGAAGTAATACTGAAAAGAAATCTTATAGCCTTAAATGCATATTTTAGGTAAGTATGACTAAAGAATCAATAAGCTAAATTGTCCAATGAACAAAAAATTAAGAATAAACTCGAAGGAAGTGGAAAAAAGAAAATGATAAAGATTAAGAACATAAATTAATGAATTCAAACATTAATGCTCGATGGCAAGGATCAATAAAACTAAAAACTAGTTTTGGCTAAAAACAATTTGAAACCTCTGATAAGTTTGATTTTTTAAAAAGAAGTTGAAGATACAAATATTATGAATGAACAGCAATCTATAACCACAGATACACTTTTGGGGGGCTGCGGTGGATCAAATGCAGGGCTTCACGTATGATAGACAAATTCTCTACCATTAATCTACACATCCAGCCCCTAGATACTGCAAATTTTAAAATCCAAAACTTTATGCCAATACATTTATTTGATTTTTGGAGTTGGAGTGGTTACCAGGAATCAAACTCAGTACCTTGCAATTGCCAGACAGATGCTCGCACCACTGAGAGATATCCCCAGCTCCAAAAATGAAGATGAAATCATGATTTCTAGGGCAGAAAACCTTAGATTAACCTACAGTGAAACCAAACAAGACTAAGGACTAAGAATTCTGGACTAGAAGGACAAAGTAAGATGAGCTAAACTGTTAAAAACATGTAACAGGAAGACACAATCTTTGAAAGTAGATACAACCAAAATATTATTGATGCCTTGCCTATAGAACAGTCGTGGCAAACCTATGGCCTGCATGCTGCAGCAAGCTGTCATCAGTGAAATCTCTAATACATTCGCCATCACTGCTATAGAAACAAGAGAAAAGTTAATGCTCAACTTCCAGTTCTGGCCACATGGCTGAGTTCTGAGAAAACGGAAACTTGCTTCTGTTTGTGTATATGCAGGAAGGAGGGTTGTCCACAGACAACCAAACCCTGCCATTCTCATGGTGCTGATACTATCATTGTCAGTGAAGCAGGTAAAATACACTATGGTAGTCCTAGAGAGAGGAAGAGATCAAAAAGGACCGAAGATCAAGCAGAAGAGAGGTGAGACAGCAGGAGTCAAGGACCCTGTTGTACAGGGATTATATGAATAATAATAAGAGCAATAATAAAAACCAGATTTTAAAAACCATTTAACTGCTCATTACAGCTGGCCACATGTTAAATGCTTCACTGCATATTAATTTCATTTGATCTTTACTAAATTTTATAAACAAAATTAACCTGACTCTACACGCAGAGAATTTGAGGTTTAGGGAATTACATAATCCAATCTGTCTGAGGTTAAACAGTCAGCAAATGGCAGAGACTAAAACTGAATGTGCTTTTTTTTTTTCCTGAGTCAAGTCTGTACTTTTAATGAAACATCATCCAACAACTACCACCCAGTGCTTTCACAAAATTAATTCAGTTAAGTAGAGAACAAACAAAGTATAAAGACACCAACAAAAGCTCTTTGGCTGAGCAGCACTGCGATACACCAGCACACATGGTTTAGTTGTTTGCCTCCATAACAAAGAGCTAGCACACAGCCTGCAAGTTTTACTCAAGCCAAGTCACTAGGACACTAAGTGTTAGGGGAAAAACACTGCCTTTCTTTAACTGTAAAATGAAAAATCCAGATAATCTGAGCTAACTTGTAAACTTTGACATACGTTATCAAAATTTCACAGGTAGAAGTTGTCTGGGAACAAATTTTGGTTGAAGTTTTTAAAATGCAATATCTGCAGACAGAGCTTTTGAACAATGATACGGGCTACCTTCCAACTTACAGAATTCTCTTTCTTAGAAATGACCAGAGGTGATCAAAAAAACACTGCATGATGCCTCTGTTGAAGAGAGAGAGCAGAAGCTGGCTCACATGCTGGTTAATACTGCAAAATTTGTTCCTTTGAATCCTGAAATCTGTCGTTCTCTGACTGATGCATTGCTGCAGTAGCAAATTGAGAGGGACAATCAATGGCTTCTGGGAATTCAAGACATTCTCTCACTAACCTACACATCCAGCCCCAGATACTGCAAATTTTAAAATCTAAAAGTTTTTGCAAATGTATTTAAAAATGTAGGTGAAACCATGATTTGTCACCTGTGCTTCCTGTAAAGCCACAGGAAAGTGACCTTGGCATAGGCCCTCCTAGAACCCAAGTTGCAGAGATACATGTTTGAAGTCCTTGGGATCCATTTCTGAGCCAGTGGGGCCTCTGCTCTCTGGCTCACTATGTACTTAAGATAAAATTACCCTATATTTTAACATTAAGAGAATAATAGGCTGTATTTGAAGAAGGCAGCTGCCAAACAGTCTTGGATCAGGCAGTCTCAGAACCAAACAAAGGAAGTGAAAAACAGCATCAAGCTCACACAGGCTGATACTGTTCTAAGCAACCTCCTGGGGTCATAAACCACAAGCATTTAAATCTAGCGCTCAGTGCCATTTCAATAAATGTGTTAAAAACCAAAGTCAAATCAGCGAGTGCAGTTCACCAGCAGAACCGGGCTAGTGTGGGATCTGAGACAAAGCCGACATTCATTTGTCATGTGGTTTCTCAGAAAGCCTATCTGCACAGCAGGTTTCCCTGGCAATTCTGGATACATATGGCTTTTTCAGACTGCTATTCTTGGCTGGTTTTCTGAAAGTAAAGAGTACAAGATCTCATTATATTCCAAAGTACAAATGAATCCAGTCTCAACATACTTTAAACGTGGCTTTACAGGAAAAATAAAAAGTTGAAACCAAAATAGTGTGCCCTGTCAAGAACAATTTAGGATAGTCTTCTCACCAGAAACTGCTCAGCACGATTACCTCAGTAAAAGCTCCATTAACATGCAACTGGTGTTTATCCTGGCTAGCTGCAAGGCATGCACATAGCATAGCTGGGTCAGAGACCTAAATACTCATCAGAGTCTCCATCTTTCTTCTAGCACAGGAGTAGGAGAAGAAATTCATCAAGAAAGGTTATAAGGCAAACAGGCAGGGAGATTTTCCAAAAAGGTGATGCAGAGTCCCAAAGCACAGAATGTGAAAGTTAAAATCCTAGTTTAACTCACATACATAAGTCAGGCAAAAAAGCGAATCAAAACAAAACAAAAAAAGCAAACACGAAGCTTCAACTCCTAATCTCCCTCTCACTGACAAGAAGAAAAGCTCAGCTTAATAAATTAGAAATGATCTAAAAGCATCTCAACTCTTAACCATAAAAAAGCCCCAAATACTAAATTGTTAAGTAAAAAGAATAAGGAACTACGTTAAAATGTAAATAATGATTACTGCTAGGAGGTGGCAGAATTACAGGAGACATTTTCTCCTTTAAGCTTTTCTTCAATCTCTAAACCATCTATAGTGGCTTTTATTCTTCCTATCATCAGGATAGAAAAACAGCACTGTAATATCCTTGACAGGCAAACCAACTCTAAAAAAGAGAAATATGTCACGTGATACTCACTACAACCATATGAGATCACTGTGATCCTATCAATTTTCTACAAACAAGGAAATTAAGAGTTAGACAGGTGATATAGCAGGCACATGGGCTATAAACCCTAACAGAATGACTCTGATGGTTTTAACTGCTGTGCATACTTCCCCTCCACCACAATGGCAAAATCTGTCTCCCTGAGTATTTACTGACTAAAAGACAACCTCTGTCGCCCTAAGTGTTTACTGACTAAAAGACAATCTTCTTACTTAAAAGGTACTATAATAATTTAGGAGGATATGACTACAAAAGAGGAATCTAGGCACTTCAGATAATCAGGTAAATTATCAAGTTAGAGAAATTAAAAATATCTCTTAACTGAAGTTACAAACAGAATCTGTATCAGAGAACAAGGTATTACTGTGGTTGAAAATACACCAAAACAACAAATTAGCTTACAGCTAAATGCTACAATACAAGAGAAAGCAAGAACTATTTGTCAAAGAGGGCTCCAGGTATCTACTTAACAAACTTCCAAGAAAGAAGAAAACCCATTTAAAAGATACAGTTACTAGAACCTGGAGAGAGAGGATCTGAATTTGTTCTCCAAGACTCCTCAGTCCTCTCAGCAAAGAGGGGCATGAAACACTGATGACTAGAGAACAGAAAGAAACCTAAGAGAAAAAGAGAAGGCACTGTGCACAATGCCAAATTATATAATCTGCAACCAGCCTAGGAAGCCAGCCTTACTTTTTTTTCTTGATCCAGCACTAAAGGCCCTCGATTAGAAATAATCAATTTTGCTTGGCAAAAGGCATCAAGACACAAAAGTACTATGGATCAAATTCTGTAGAATCAGCCTAATTGAGATGCATTAAAGTTAATGCCAAAAAACAACAGGGTGTCTGTTCACAGATCTTTCTAGAGGTTTTAAAAGCAGAAAAATATTGCAATTCAGACTCTAAAGGGGAAATTTTCTGTATGTAAAAACATGCTGCTTTTAGATACACTATCAAGAAGATTTAGTAATTCCAAATTAATCACGTATTTAAAATTTTTTTGATTGTTAGCAAAAGTGGCTACCTGTTCAGAAAAATATAAAGCTGAACTGCTACCTTATTCTTAACACTAACACAAATACTAGATAGATGAAATACTGAAAAAAAAATCTGAAACAAAGTTAATATTTTTACCAAAGATGCTCATTACAACAATGTTTATCAGTATTAAAAAGCTGGTGCCCACCTGAAACATCTGTGAAGTGAAGCTTAGTTAAATCAGAGGTCACAAATACAAATGTTTTCAGGACCCGGCACAGGTGATAGAAATAACCTCAAAAGGCCAGTTCTAAAACAATACATAGGCGGTGGTGAGGTTTGTAGTGAACTAAAGAGCTCATTTCAATAATTCCAATTACAAAAATTATACACAATATAGGCCAATGTGGCTCTCCAGTCCCCAGCCCCCACACATCCCTGGGGTGATGTGTAACCCATCTACAGTCATGGGTAAGTGCTGCTGCCTGTTCTCTCTGCAACCAGCCTTACCTTGTATGCTGAATGCTCACCTATTCTATTGCACGTGAGTAGTAACAAGGGTGCACTAATGTGCCATCACACACTCTCAGGATTAGACCCAACCTTAAAGGTCAACTGGTCTAACATGAAGCTTTCACTGAGGCTGTAGCCATTCACTCTGGTTAGGATGAGATAAAGTACATAGAGAGGAAGGGGAAAGAAATGGAGAGTGATGGAGTAGAGGTCAGAAGTTAGGGAATGAGAAAACTAGGCCAGGCTTTCCTCTTGGATTTTCTCTTTCCACAAGAAAAAAACAGACAGAAGTGCTAAGAATAAAAAAGGTAAAATCTTGGGCATCACATACCTTCCACATAACTATGAAACTCATGTTGATCAAATACCACAAACTCAAGCACTATTCTCATTTAAGTGTTTAATTCATACCACTGTTAAATATTCCTTCAGCAAAAAATTTTCACCTGCTATTCTCACTAACCAGGCCAGTACAAGAAAAAGTTGCCACAGATAATGTGACAGATTGTACATACTATTTTCATTGCAAGACTTTAATGCATCCCAGGAACTGTTTTAAATTAATCCTAGAATGGTTGTAGTTTATAATTACAGCCTTAGCAGCACTTCCAAAAGTGGAAAAATTCCACTTGAATCTGGAATGATTCTTGCCAGTGTGTGAAAATAATCATATGCTTGGTCCTTCCATTATCTGGGAATAAGAGTATTTAGGAGAGAAAAGCAATCTCCTGGCTTTATTTCATTTTAAACACCACTCCCTTAAGATATTTAAAACTCACACTAGACACATCCATGTCTGAAGATTACAAAAGTCCAGAATAGTTTTCATCATTATTTTTTTCAAAGAGCAAATGGAAGTGAATGGTGAGTCTATAAAATTGAACCGAGTTTGTCCTTCCTCCAGCACCTGACCACCTTTGGATCCAACGTGTGCACAACGATCTCAGCTATATAAACAGGAGCACCCAACAGCTGATAGCTCCCAGACAGCTCTCTGTGTTTCTGTGTCTGTCTCTCTCACAGACACTTACTTGAGTTATTTTATATTAACGATATACTACCAGGGTTAAAACTATTTTGAAAAATAAAGTGTGGAAACTGTCGAGATCTTATAGCTTCTACAGGAAAGCACAGCAGGGAAACAATCTGGTCAGAGGAAACATAGGCTATCAATGTTTCAATCAGCATGCTTAACACTTAAACTTCAGGAACAAGAAAATCATAACCAAATTCAGCTCATCTAGGTATTAAATAAATGCTTCAAAGCCAACATGTGAACTATGAAGTGAGAGCTGCCCTGGTAGGTTCTTAACAAAATGTGAAGTAAGTGTTACAGTTTCCTCCTACCTCCTTTTGTGGGAGCAGACCACCTAATTATCTTTAAGTCTTCTCCTTTTCTGGGAGTTCATCAGTCTTTCCACCTAAAGTGTTCCAAATATACTTAACATGCAGTGAATATCCACTCTGTGTTAGGCACTCTGCTGAAACTTTATAAGCATTTAAAAATTTAATCCTGGGGCCAGGGATTTAGCTCAGTGGCACAGTGCCTGTCTGGCAAGTGTGAGGTCCTGAGTTCAATTTCCGGTACCAAAAAAAAAAAAATTAATCTCAATAACCCTGGGGTAAATGTGGTTAATATATTCATTCTAAATTAAAAGCAACTTGCCCACAGTTACACATCTCCTAATAGTGAAGCCAGGATGGGCATGATCTATCTGGTTCTTGGTCAGTTAGCCTCCCTTCTAAGTTTATTTTAATCTTCTAGGTGTCCAAAGCACTTACAAAGGACAAAAGGGAAAAAATCTTGAGTACTAACCAATATCTATCTACCCTGCTTTACACAGATTATCACTTTCAGGCTCATATAACTCCTATGAAAGATATGTATTTTAACAATTAGCAAACAGGGCTGGGGATCTAGCTCAGTGGCCTAAGCGCCTGCCTGGCAAGTGCAAGGTCTTGAGCTCAATCCCTGGTGCTGCAAAAAAAAAAAATTAGCAAACAAAGACCAAGAGACTTAAGGGTCCTAGAAGGTTTTTCAACATATGTGCTTTTGAAAATTTTTTAAAGTCCCACCTTTAGCAGATGAAGAAACAGCCCTCAAAAGGTCAGTAGGCCTGATTGAGGATGTAAAGCTAGTTACTGTGAGAGTGAAGACCTGATTCCTGATCCACTGTTTTCTTTGATTAGATGTAAGCCATCACCCTGTAAGTCAACACTCTGAAAAGAACCCACATATTAATAACAAGAGTAGCAATGCCAGGCACTTTTGCTAAATGTTTAATATGCCTTATCCAACTTCAATCTAGGGGATTCCCAACACTGCAATTCCAAGCAATGTTTTCTACTAAAGTTTTATGAAAGAAGGAAAAAAACCCTAAATTCCACATCTGTCAAATTTATACTCTAATTAACAAGTTTCTATGCATGCAGATGAAGTTATTACAAAATATAAATCTGAAAAGCTCTGGCAAGTTCTATAAAGAATGTACAATGAGCTCAAATGACAATACATTTTGAGGATCTATATGCTGTGGCTATTCTCCACGTGCTGGATACATCAGAGAAAGAATATGCAGTGTCTGAGTTAGACACATGTTCATCATCAGCATATATATAATGCTTTCCATGCAAACATGTGTGTGTTACTCTAAGAAAAATAATGATCCTGACATCAGAAAATCTGGATTTAAAGCCTATCTTTATCACTTATTCATCATGTGTTGCAAATGACATGTAACATAGTGCCTCCAAGACTCACTGCTAAATGAGTGGAGATAAGACCTATTGGGCATAGATAGGTGTGAACACAGTTTGAGAAAAAAATGAGCTAAAACTCTACACACATTAAGCATGCAATAACTACTGTTTTTATCATTTCCTTCCCAAATTCTATAACCTAGTCTTAAGACAGCAAGCATTCCTGCCAATAAAATGAAAACTAAGAATATGAGAACCAATACAAAAATTGCTAAGAAATATTCAGTACCTTGTCCTAGTGTGAAAAAAGGAAATTAACAGGAAAGACCATACTGACTAGACAATAGATTACAGGTTATGAGAAGAAAAATGGGGAAAAAGTGCCTAAATGAGACTAAGAGGCACACTATGACAAGAGCACCAGAAAGCACAGAAATGTCTCCTGCAGCCACTAGACCTCCTCTACAGTAAAGTGATTCCTTTGTTTACAAAGAGGTTACATTTGGTCAAAATTAAAAGTGTTTTTAAAATAATGCCCTTTTAGTTAGCATGACATTTTATCACAACACAGTAATTATTATAAAACCCAACATAATTATAAAACAAAGAATATTTTTTAAATGTAATAATTAAATTGTTCCAACATGGAAAATATTTACTTAAATGAAAAATGCACAGTTTGTCAATCTTCATTGTGTTCTAAATAACCATTAAAAAAAATTTTTTTAAATCAATGATAAATACTGCTCTAATGTCACAAAGTTTCCAATGACATGAAATAAACCTGAAGCCATTCTCCTTGGGTACCTACTCCCCATCATCTACTACTTTAAGAATGATTTTTTTGCCAGGCTTGTAATACTTGTTAAGCGCCTCGCAAGTGCTCACAGTGTTGCTGTTTTCACGTCAGAAAACACCCCAAAGTTAACAGAGATAGGAAAGAACCCGAAAATCTGAGTTCTAGACCTGATTCTGGGGCAAAGTAAGAAGGTTACTCCTGTGTAAGACAGCATAAGCCAGTGGCATGAGCAATAAAAAGAATTTACCCAGACAAGGATAAGAGTAAAGGAGCAGACACGGTGGCGCACGCCTATAATCCAAGCACTCAGGGGCCTAAGGCAGGAGGATCACTGTGAGTTTGAGGCCAGCCTGAACTATATAGCAATACCCTGTTTCAAAAAAAAAAAAGGAGTAAAGGTAACAGTTTATTCAGCCAAAGTACACTACCAAGGGGAACAACAGGCAAGTTTCCAATGGCAGCCACTACAACTGTCTTTCAAAAATGTCATGCTTGCCTGTAATTCCAGCTACTTGGGAGGCTGAAGCAGGAGTGTTGCCAAGATTGAGGCCAGCCCGGGCAACTTAGCGAGACCCTGTCTCAAAACTTAAAACAATTAAAAGAAAATAAATGGATCAGAATATAGCTTAGTGCCCTGATGTGAACCCCCGCCATCACTGAAAGAGAGACAGTGAGAGAGAGAGAGAGATAGAGAGACTTCTGTTCCTCAAACTATAAGAAACTCAAGCATAAGAAACTCTGCCTTGTTTCTTAATGGGAACACTGTATCACCAAATCAGATAAAATATTAATATACTTCTGCATTAAATGCACCTTTAATGCTATATATTAAGTGATGATAATATTACTATCAACAGCAAATGGAAGCATACCAGATGTCAGGACTTAACTGCTCTCTTAGCCTTGCCCTGTCTCTGGATTATTTGTCCTCATTTGAAGAGTAAATGGTAATTTTTTTACAGAAGTAAAATGAAATGCGAAATAGTGAGTAATAATACTTAATATACAATAAACCCAAAACAAATACAGTCTTACAATTCTCTGCTATCAGAATTGTGCCACAGCTCTGGAAGCAAATTTGGTTCAAATAACCCATCCTACATTTGATTTGATCTTTCTTCCAACCCTTTGGAAGAAACAGGAACGGTGGTATTATGCTTGCTTTTTACAGACCACAAATCAGAAATTCAAAGAGAGTTACTCACTGAAGGTCCCAGTTAAAGGCACAGTCTCTTCTGACGTACTTTGATGTTCATTCTATTGGTCTATCACACGAAGTACCTCTATCTTCATGGGAAACTCACTTCATGCAATGTCCTATTTCAGGTTGGTGAATTAATTTTATCACCCATTTTACTAGCTGACAACCTTCTGTCTGCCATAATGATATTCTACTCACTAGACAGGACACACCTGAAGTGAAAGGTGGCATCTACTGGCAAAAGTATGTAATCACAATGGAAATACTCTGCTTTCAGAGCTCAAGTATCAATAAACATCCACAGTTCATAAGTAAAAGTTCTTTGGGGACCTCAACAGTGTTTTCGTTTTGTTTGTTTGTTTTTTGTCTCTGCCCCTCCATGCAAAGGATTGAACCCATGACCTCCTGCAAGGTAGGCAAGTACTCTATCACTAAGCTGTGCCTCGAATCCTCACTAATGTTCATAAAAGTGAAAGAATCCTGAGAACTCCTGTTCTAGATTTAACTATCAATTTGTAAGAAATTCATGGACTATACTAAACAGTTATCACTCAGATGCCATCAGGAATATCCAGATTGTTGGGAACAACCACAGGTTCTTAACAATATCACAAAGTAGTGGCAATGGGAAGCTACAAATTAAAAGCAATTTAAGAGAGGATCACCTGACTGTACTATATAAAATCTTATTTGGATTCTAATTCAAACAAAATATAAAAAAGTATAAATTGGGGAAAACTGAACAGTGACAAGCATTTTACAGCATTAAGAATTCATTTTTAAAGGTATAACAAAAGTATAATTATAAAGAGGTATTTAATCACTTACAGATATATGTAATGCTTAGAAATGATATGTGCCTGCCTTTGTTTACTTTAAAACAACCAAGGGGTAAGGATACAGAATAACAATGGAGGAAGATAAAGAAACAAGAATAGCTATGTTAATGATTCTTATAGCTGAGTCATGGGAAGGAACTTCATTAGATTTTATCTTACAATGGAGTCTGCTTTATTTAAGGATATGCACTAATTATCTTTTACTCATTTGGAAACAAATGGACAATAAATTCAAAGACAGTGTTTGGTCTGTCCTTCTTTAGTCCCTATAAAATGGCAGATAAAAGTTTCAAGCTGTAGAGACCTAGGTTCCCAGAAAACAGAAAGATGTGTCCTTGATAATATTAAGCATGAGTAAATGAAGAATCTCTGTTTCCAAATCAATCATGATTTTAAGCTATAAACAAGGTAGTGGTAATTTCTACTTGCCAGCAAATGTCTAATTTCCAAAGTATACAGTAAAAGCAAAAAGTATGACCTACTAAAGAATGAATAATTGACCATGTTTTAGCAATTCAGTAATACTTCTTTATAAATACTCAAAGAAATCGCAACTTACAATCAGATTTGGAGTCCTGAATTTAGGTTAACATAAAGTTTTAAGAAAACATAGGATGTTGTCAACTGCCTGGGGCAAAACTCCAGACTAAAATTTATTCTTCCCTACCATAAAAAGACAACTGAGCCGGGCATGGTGGCTCACGCCTTTAATCCCAGCACTCGGGAGGCTGAGACAGGCGGATCGTTGTGAGTTCAAGAGTGAGTTCAAGACCAGCCTGGGCTACAAAGTGAGCTCAAGGCCAGCCTGAACAGCATAGTGAGACCCTGTCTCAAAAAAACAGTGATCTAGCTCAGCGGTCTAAGCGCCTGCCTGGCAAGTGCAAGGTCGTGAGTTCAATCCCCGGTGCTGGGGGAAAAAAAAAAATTCAACTGAATGATGTAATTATTCAGAGAATCTGAATAATTAATCTTGTTCAGATTCTGTTACTTTCATCAAATTAACTTTGAAATAACAGTTGGGTGGCTTTACATTGTGATGGGCTCATTATCATACAACTTCAGAGGCATATTAGATCCCTGTGCTGCATTAGGATTCTGTTTTTAATTTCTCTGATACACCAAGGATAACTAAAAACAAACTTGTCCAGAATGAAAAGGTCTATCAGGCATTCATTACTTCACCTAAAGATTTTTGCTTCAGTCCCTCTCCTGGCTTGTTCAGACCCCATACCTGCATGCTGCAGTTACTATCATTCAGGACTCCCTGGCCACACCACAGGACCCAGCATCTCCACAGGACACCCCCACCACACACACACCTTTTAAGATCAAAAAGTCTTCTCCCTTCTCCTGGCTAGAAAATTCCTATTCATCATTCAAAACACAATTCAAATGAGATTTCTAGATGCTTTCCCTGGGCTTCTTGCTCTCATCTGGGCTCCTACATTTTTTAATAAAACAATTTGTGAACTGAGAGAATTTACTAAAACATTTAAAAAATGTATTAATATAGCTAGGAATAAATTTAACCAAAGAAATGCAAGACTTGTATGAAAATTATAAAACACTACTGAAAGTAACTGAACAAAATAGATACTACACTTGATCTTAACCAAAAGGCGGAGAAGCAATCAAAATAGAAATAAATGAAAAAAAAAAAAAAAAAGAATTTACCAAAACAGCCTCGAGAGGCCACACCGTACAAATGGTTAAGAGGATGGGCTTTCAAGCCAAATCATTTTGGTTCAAACCTCTGCTGATCTACATACTCTTTTTGACTTACTCAAGCCTTTCAAACATCAAGTCCTTACAACAAACCAGCCTTTAGTTTTTCTGATCAACTTTTTATTTTGTACTTCATTAAACTTCATTTTTAATCTTTATACTACTTTCACTTACTTACAATCTTTCTTGTATCCTAAATAGCAAATGTACTCAAGGTTATAAATCTTCCTCTAAGTACCATTTTTTGCCATATCCCACATGTCAATTACAGGAAATACAAATTTTTTAGACTTCTTATAATTCATTTATAAGCAGTTTATAGTATCTATTCAATTTTATCTTTAAAGCAAGAATCATTTACATAGACATTTTTATATTTCCAAGTGGGAAAACATGGCTTTGCTACTTTCTTATCGTTAATTTCTAATTTTACTGAGTTACAGTCAGTGAATACAGCCTGTATAATTTCTATGCTGAGGGGAGTTTCTTTTTGAGCCTTTAAAACGTAGCCTAATTTTGTGAATATTCCATGTTTTTAAAACTTAACTTGGTTTGAAAGGCTTTTCTATTTTGTTTTTGTTAACTGCATTTGCAGTAGTTTTGAGTTTTTCTTTCTAGCTGAAATGTCATTCATCATTCATTCATTCATTCATTGGTGATAAGACATTGAACCCAAAGTCTCACATGTGCTAAGGATTCACTCTATCACTGAACTATGTTCCTAGCTTGAAATGTCAACTTGGGAAAAGAATACTTAAGTCAATTATGACTCAAGAATACTTAATTATGATTGTAATTTTCTCATTTTTCTTGTACTGTATTTCTATCAATTTTAGATAAATATACATGCTTAATATAGATTCGTGACTTTTATCTTCTGAACAAGTATACTTTGGACCAAGATAAAATACATTTCCTTCTCATATAATAGTCTTAAATCCTATTTCACTTTGAGTATTTGTCTAGTACATCTTTTTCCATTCTTCTGTTTTAAACTATTCAGTGATATTTTATTTTATATCCCTTATAAATAGCTTTTAGCTGGATTTTGACTGTTATTTTTAATCCAAAGTTTCTGTCTTTAATAGGTGATTTTAATGCACTCAATATTTTCTGTGATTACAGATGCGTTCATGTTTAGATTCCTGTCCTGTAAGTTATTCAGTTCTAGTCACAGTGTAATTTTCTTTCCTTACACATTTCAACTAGGTCCTGCTTCAGTCACTGTATTATTCTCTCTTCCTCCCTATGGCTTGCTGTCCTTACCTGCTCCTGTCTTAGCTGAATGTCCTGTCTCTCCACAGGCCTCCCTCATGCTATTTCTTCACTATGCGTTTTTAAACTCGTCATTGTTGCCTGAACTGACATAATTACTGGATTAATGTCTGTTTTCACTTCAAACTCTTAAAAGCATGGGCCTTGTCTATCTTATTCATCATTGCTGGCATGCAATTTATCTTAAACTTAAGTATTATAGGTTATTTTTGGAAGATTCATAAACCAAACTGGATTTAAGTTTATAGCTTTCTGTGGCATTAGGAATGGACAAAATGAGATGGTCTGAATTCTCATAAAAGTAATATTATTTTCTAAAAATGTGATCTGTTTATTGGATAGGAAATCAATTTTAGAAAATACTGTATTTTCAAGCACCTTTTTTCACTTTAATTACTACATATCTCAAACATTAGGGGAATCTGAGTTTTTGTTTTTTCAACTTGGGAAATAAGACAATTCAATTTTAGAAATGGGACAAGTATTCAGTTTCAGAAGAAAATATGAATTTTTTTTGTCAGTATCAAATTCTGCCACTACTGATTAAATTATTTCCTATTTGCCATTTTGGGCAAAAAGTTCATTTTAAAATAGCAACTGCCTTTCCAGGAGGAAAAAGAGTATCTGTTTTCATAGTTAAATACTGTTTGTCTGGAATCAGAAACTCTTTTCTATGAGGTTGTTAAGGGGATATGCTAGCTAGTCTGACACACACCCTTACTAATCTTAGGGAGAATATTTAGAACTTTCTCCAATGGATGAGCTCTTTCTTTTCCAATGTGATTTACAGATATACATTTTTCATATTTTTGGCACTTCTTCAGTACCTCTGATAAGAGTTCAGGAGGACCAAAAGAAGTAAAAAATAAACTTAAAAATCATACAATGTTAAGAAATATGAACATATCCTTATCTCTGCATATTGATAGTACCTAGTAGGAAAGAAAGAAGAAACTTACATGAAGACAGACTGCTATTCTAAAAACCTTTTAGATAGACTTTCATGGGTTAGTCACCAGGTAGGCAGACAAAAATACCACTGGGTGTTTTCTCCAGAGAGTCTAATTCAGTAGGCCTGGGGCAGGGTCTGACAAATTGTATTTTCCACAGGTTTCCAGGAGAGGGTCTGGGGGCCACTTTGAGGACTGTTCTTTGAGACTATCATTTACATACTTGCATTGGGATTAAGGTGAGAGCTTTATCTGAAGAATATAAAGGCATCAGAGAGTTTTCATTTGCTCTCTGTCACTTTTTTTGATG
>RJWT010021728.1:0-17477 GCA_004365215.1 Cuniculus paca | reverse complement strand
CGTTTATATTTTATATGTTTATCCTAAGCTATCTCAAATGTTTGTATAAATGTAGGGAATGAATTGAAGATCTTCCAGTCCAAGCCTCACTGTACTCCGTGTTCTATTATATACACAGCAGCAAAATTCAGGACTTACCAGTTAACTAATGCCTGTAATTTACAGCTGAGAAACAGTATGCTGACTAGGTCAGAGTGTACAAGGATTGGACTAGACTGACATGATATAGTCTTCCTTTTTAATATAAGCATTATATTTAATCAAAATCTAGATAAATGCAATTTTCTGATAATCTGGGCTCAGATACAATAACTTCTAAAACAGAACTTCTAGAATTGGACTTTGTCCCCATAGAGTCCAGCTTGACCAATGGCAAATGGTGAGGGCAAGATTTTTCACAGGGCCAGCCCTTACTTATTTGCAGGAATTTAATCATGAAAAATTGACATCCTATTCTGTCAGGATAGACACTAGTACACACGCACCCTAGATGGGTGAGAGCTGAACATCTTGGATTTTTTCCTTGTCCTTGTTCAGGATCCTAAATGTAAATTTTACAGGTAAAAAATCATACTTTTGGGTGTGCATTAATCCCACCCTAATTTTGGATGTGTTTCTAGTTATGTGAATTCGATTTCTAGACAAGCAGGTTAAGTATGAGATGCTTGCTTGCTCCAGGACGGGTAGATCTCAGTGGAGAAAGGTATTGCTTCCTCTTGTCAGCAGTCTGTGTACTAAGGCACTTGCTTGGATTGTGTGATATGAAACAATAAGCATGGCAGAATCCCAAACCCTCTTCCCCCATGGATCAAAAGGGAGAAAATAGTAGGAACTATTAGAAAAATACATGTGCAGGACTGAGATCCCAGCAGCGCTGGGACCTGGCTGTGTGACTCAGTGCAGCCCTCAGCCTCCATGGTCCCCATTTCCTCTTTAATAAAATTGGGGGGTGGGGAGCTATACCTACCACCTCTAAATTCAGTCATAAAATATTATGATTCTGAGAGGTGACCATCAAGAGGCTCATAGTCTGTTTCGAATTTCCACTGAGAGAAGATTTCAAAGAAAACACATTTCTTCCAAGTGTAAGACAACTTTCTTTTGTCTTAATTTTAAAGCATGAAACTGATGATGTGCTCGGTTCTTGACGGCCTGTCTTCTCCCTCGAAGCACGTATTGTAGTCTCGTGACAGCTGAATGACTCAGGGAGAGCCTGTGACTCTGACTTGGCCAACTGACTTACTGGCTGCCCTGATGCTGAGCCTGGGAAGAGTCCATGAGCACAGCAAGGCTGACCTGAAGGAGCAGAGGAGCGAGCAGGGTGGATGCCACCTCCTCAGTGTCAGAGCAAACCCAGGCCCAGCAGAGGCACCGTGAGAGGAGACTGGTGGGAGCCTGCAGAAGGGAGCCTTGTAATGGGAGAGGATAGCAAGCTTTGTGTGGGCAGTGAGCGGAAAAATGGGCACCACACAATTATAACAGAGAGCAAATCCCTTTAAGGAAAAATCCATTTTATAGATTACATGCGATGTAATGGACATCCTTTAGATAATGAGGGGAGATGAACTGTCTGATGCATTTATGTTCCATAATAATGGTACTAAAAGTCTACTAAGTGCTATAGGTTTGAACATCTCTAATTAAAAAATCCAAAATATGCAAAAATCTAAAACTTTTTGAGCAGTGACATGATGGCCCAAGTGGATAAGTTCATCCCATAAAACATTGTTAAAATACTTTGAATTACTAAAATATTGTACAAATTTACCTTCAGGGTATATATGTGTATATATGTATATATATCACAAAGGAATTTTGTGTTTGTCCTTCAGTGCCATCCCAAGTAATCTAATTATGTATATCTGAATATTTCAAAACACTTCTGACCTCAAGCATTTCAGATAGTGGATATTCAACATGTATCACTATATAGTCTGGAAAGTGTTTTATATTTTTTTAGGTCTTTTAATAATCACTATAACCACATGAAGTAAGAACTATCATTCCTATTCACAGATAAAGAGATTGATGTTTAGGAGACTCCAATAATGGCTAACTTCATACAGATAAATGGTAGGACCTGAGCTGTGAACCTAGATAATTTACTTCTGCTCTAACTGTGTCCTCTTCCTTGTTTTCAGAATATTTGTGGAGTCTGTCTCTTTCCCTTGACCTTCCTTCCCTTCTCTTCTCTTTCCATTTTAATGTGCACCCCACTGAGTCTCATTTTCTACTATTCTTTAACAGCGCGTCATCGAGAGAGTTGACTATTGCTACAGGGTAGCAAATCTCACATTTATTGGAGAAGATGACTACAGGAAGTGTTTCCGATAGATTTTTAATGTATATTTCCAGCTATTCCTCTGGAAAACATGCAATTAAGATGCAAAAGTTTTGCTGAAATCAATTAATAGAAAGTTTATCTTTCACAAACCATCTTCTACTGCATTCTATCAAAGATATTCCTTATCATTATTCTTTATCATTATTACCCGAAAGATTTTGAGAGTCACAGAACAACATTGGCTATAATCACAATTACAGTATTTTTAATTCATGTGTCCCAGAAACAAAACCAAGATTTATGCTGTCATTTATATAAATAAGAAAATATACTGAAAAATAAAAGCTTTTTTCTCCTCCTGCTGCAAAGACTTTGCCATCTTTATTGGCTTTATGAGAAGGTACTTCTACCTTGAATTCCTGTTTTGCCTAAAAAGGAGTTTCTTCCTGAGATGACCCTTGGAAACTTTATAATTGTGTCTGGGTTTGTTTTAGGCATCACCACTAGCGAGGAAGGATGCTAACATCGCGCCCCTCCCCAGGCTCTTCAAAGCAACAGGCACCTGAGGGCACAGCTAAGAGAACGAGGCAAGACCCTCAGATGCAGCCCTGTTTGAGATGATGGACTACAGCGCCACCTTCTTGTAGGCTTTACTGTCACTGGTTCTGATCTTTCCAGGATGTTACGGCTCTTGAATGTGCTGAGGGAAGATCCCCACTGTCCCCCGCTTCCTTTCCATTGAAGCTCTGAGATTCATTTATAGAGCTACTGTTTTACGCACAATCTTGACTTCAAGTGGTCAGGGCTGGGAAGTTGGGCTTTAGTCCCATCAAAAATCCAGAACCATCATTCCCATTTGAGTCAGACTCAGCACCAGGTCAGCTCATTGGGCCTGCACTATTTTTCCACCTCTGTAGTAATTTTAAGGATCTGTTAGATTTTCATGTCTCCGGGTCTTGGTTGAAGCCATATTGGTGTGCCGTGGCCTACTTCAGTAATTTGGAATTATTAGGAAAGGGCTTTAAGCATCGAATATTCCTTTCCAGGTAGCTTTCAGGCTCTGTCCCTCCAGTGGTCCTCTCACAAGGATGGAAGAAACTTCTGGATCTTGGAGCGCCCATAAGCAAAAACAGGAGCCATTTCTTTTGCAAGTCGCTCTATACACCGTCCTTCATCGACACTGCTCCAGATTGGATGTGGATCCAGGTTAAAGTGCGGCCTCCACTCCAAGCTTGTAGATTCCCTCAGGTATAAGCGGCTAACTTGCTTCACCATTCATAGGTCTTTGTATTCCTGAGTATTTCTGAAAAAACCCTTCTCTGTGAAGATTTCAGGAGAGAGAAGACCTGGCATGGAGTATCGCTAGCTCACTCACCTTCCAGTCCCAAACTGCTCCACTTGCTTTCTGCCCTGCTATGGATATTGGAAAACCAAATCCAAAGTCTCCCTAATCATATGGTTAGTATTGGCCATGGGACTCAGTTCTGGTAAAAAACGATGCAGCAGAAATTAGAAATAATTTTCTTTCTTGAAGCAACTATAATAAAATTTAAAGACACAAGAGGGTAAAGTTTTCGACAACTTCACCTTTAATTGTGTCTTGAATATGGATAAGCTAAAATCTTTAAGATCATAAAAAAGGCATTATGGTACCTATTGTTGGTTTTGTAATGTTGTGAAGTCCTGTATCACTTACTCTGGTTTGTTCTGATTGGTTTTATTCTGTTTTATTTTCCTTGGTTTTATCCTCTTTAAAAAAAATCATAAAAAAGAAGAAAACAAAGACAAAAGGAGATTGGGAGAAAATAGAAGAGAGAGAAAGAAGAAAGGAAGAGAGAAAGGAAAGAAAGAGAAAGCCAAAGATGGGAAAACAGAAAGATAAAAGGATAAAAGAATTCTGAATACTTGAGGTAAGAAGCTACAACAGCCCTCGGCTTTTCACTTCAAAGTTCATTACCCTGTGAGAAAAGTAAATTCTGCAGAATTTTCTAACTGAACAGCTAGTCATACAATGCTTTCTTGACTAATACAATGGGAAGGTCAAGACGTGTCTATTTGATTGTTTCCTCTTTCCTCTTCATCTTCCTTCCATACATTATAAGGCTTTACAGAGGTTTTCTTTCTCCTACGGCGATGTTTGAAATTGTCATGCAGCAGTTTTCACTCTCCCTTTCCTGTTGGGGGCAGAGAGCATGTTCTGGTGGCTTTCTCTGCCAATGGAATATTAGTGGACATGACATGGGCAGAAGACTTAAATATGCTTATGCTGATGATCCAACATGAGAAGGGCTTTCTATGGTTAGCTGCTGCCCTACTGCCCCAGGGCCCAGAATGAGCATACATGAGTGAACTTGACACGGACTTCAGCCCAAAGAACCATTGCCTAGCAAAACCCAGGCTAGACTGACCAAACCACAGTTAACCTGTAGGGTCTAAGAAGATTAGAGGAAGTCTCCATTTTGTACTCTGAGATTTGGTGAGACTTGTTACTCAGCACTCATGTGGCAATAACTGACTAATATACCAACCATGCAGCAGGGAGTTGCCTCGCTTAAGACATATCCTGAATTGTCTTCCTTTTGCTTAGTAAAACCAAAGTTAATAGGCAACCCCTGGCCATTAATGTATAAATAAGGATTTAAGGAATGTAAGAAATATTTAAGTTCTTTAATTATACTTAACTTCAAAGCTTTGGTTTTGAAAGCTAAACAATTTATTTTGGTAGTCAGTAACTAAACATGAACTTTTTCGATTTTCACTTCTGCTAATCTCCAAGGCAAATGGATGCCTTTGGCTAACCAAAGAGAAAGTTAAAAAAAAAAGTGAAATAAGGAAGAACAGAAAGGTGTTTGAGAAAAAAAATGTAAGTTATGATGTCAACATTGCTGGCCTTTGTTTTCTTCTGATTTTTAACACTGTAAAGTACCAGTAAACATCTCTTTGACAGCAAATTGTGTTCTGTAGGCTAAACGTGGGCATCAAATTTTGTGTGGTCCAAGAGAGAGAATGAAGGTTGATTTTTACAGATTAGTATTTGTAATTAATTTCATGATAGGCATCTCTAACTTTGAACACCCAGTTAAGTCGTTTCCCACTGAAAAAGAATTTCATTCTTCTCATTAATAGATCTGTATTCTAAAAATATTATACTCAATTATTATCACTCTATTTTGAATTTTGCCAATACAATTGCTGTGAAAATATGTTTTCTCTCTTGTCATAAAAATATTCATGTATTATCCTCAATTGTGTTTTTTGGACCACAAAGCCTGACATATTGTATCCCTTTAAAAAAAGACTAAGCTCTATCTCAGTAATTGTCCAAGTACTACCCTAAAGATAGTACTTGCCCTGGGTCCCAAAAAGGCAAACTATGAAGAGGGAGGAGGACACTCCCCTTCTCTTTCTGTTGTTCACAAGGAATAGTTATTGTTTCCAGAGAAATTTTAGAGAAACACCAATGCTAAGCAGTTTTAATAGATTGTTATGTGTGCTTTACTCTTGTCACAACAGCTTTTTTCAAAACTGTAAGTAAGATACCAGGCATTCACTGGGCCGGGTCTCACGAGTCCCTAAGAAAGCTCATGGGTGTCTGGGTTAAGTTATGCAAGCAATGCAGACAATCAAGTCAGGGATGAGTCATACTACGTAAGTCCAAAGAGCTTTAAGAGTGCCTGAGCTGACCTGCAAGTAACTAAACTTTTTCCTAACATTTCTCACCCTCTTAACATGTAACTTTAGGTAAGATTTTTTACAGCTGTGTTTTTTTTTTTTTTAAATGACTATTTCCACTTCAGTTAGCTGTTTTTTTTTTAAATGACTATTTCCACTTCAGTTAGCAATGATAATTAATAGATGTACTCCTCTTTAATTTTTTCTTAGCAACTCATATTTTTTCTGAGTATTCGAAATGGTGAAATGTATTTTGTTCCCACCTTTCATGTCCTATTATTGAATCATTTAATGTATGAATTGTCTTTAATTGTAATAATGTTTGGTCTTTATTAGGAAGAAAGTAATTTTTTGACTTATTTCTTTTAGATAGCATTAGTTATTTTATGGTTAATGTTGTATGAGCTGGTTTTACTGATTTGTTATTTGAATAACCATAGAATTCATGTTCAAGGTTTTAAGATTTTTATTTAGCAAATATTTTAAAAAGTGGTATATTTTCCAGTAGAATCTTTTAAAATTACTTGAGATTTATATTTAATTTTTTTGCTTTTTATTATTTTACTTTCTGACTATCTGCTTGATAATAATATCATACTTACACTAATAACATTTCAGTTATTCCATATCTTCCCAGAGCTCTAGAGCAAGTTGGGAACTCTACCAATGATGAAGAGAAATCTGTTAGAGAAAAGAATCTGTGCATGAAGTTTTTAACTGACATTCCTCAAGAGCTCCTGTAAGGTTCTGTGCTCTCAATCTACAGAGACTGCAGTTTTGAGCCAAGGGAAAATTTGATTTAACTCTTCCATTTACATTTTTATGATTATATCTTTAAAGCTTATTACCTTAATAATACCTCCCATGTTCCCACTGCTTTGCAGAGCCAGTGAAATATCTCTATTTTGCAATCAAATTTTCCCTCTTAAATGTCTATCATTTTTCATAGACTTCTGAAGTGTCCTGCATTAGGGAAAGATTATGCATGTACATAGTTGAGATTGGATCCTGACACATAATAAGTGCTCAGTAAATGATGGCTGTTATTATTGCTTTATTCTATTTTGTTTAAAAATTCCTGTGTACTTCTATAGAAATTCATTTGGGATTACTTTTACAATGAAACTCAAGAGTTTGGTTATATAACTGAAGGTCTGTGGTTGGTAAAATGCTGCATTTTACAAAACACTTAATAGGAGAAATCCATTAATATTACTCTAAAAGCAAAAGACAATGATTCTGATAACTTTAGTATAAGTCCCTTGTGGAGACATTCTTGGCTAAATCTGTTCAATAAGTCATTTTTCTGAAACCTTCTTGATTAAAATGCCTGTTTGTCCAGTGGTTAGTGGATGTGTTACTATTTACTTATGTTGAGTGGGTAAGAATTAATTTTAGGAGCTCTTCATGCTGTTCTTGAAGGCTGCATAGAGAGGTAAAGAAGGTGGCTTGTGCATTTTTTGTACAATAGAAACTTTTCCCAAATATTTGTCAATGATTGTGAAGTCAAGACTGGAATCTCAGAAGTCCTGACTTTCAGTTTCCTGTTATAAACATGAGTTCACATGAACGTTCATTAATATCCTCAACTGCAGTTATGATTTTTGAAAGTCATAATTAAAAATGAATCATTAATAAAACCACTTTGTTAATGAATTACAAATTTGAATAATAAGTTTCTTCCAAGGAGTATAAAGGATTTGGTGAGCTCAATATTATCTTTGTGGTATCGAAATGCCTCAGCAGTTCAAACCCAAAGAAAATTTGCCAGCTTAATCTATCTTGATAAATTACTGCCTCTCCTATTTGTCTTACAGTCAGTGAGGTGTGGCTGGGTTTGAGTCCAGGAAGTATCCAATGTGTGGCAAAGCAGAATTCAGCAAGGGCATTCAACAGGCTCAGTCTTGTCTAAGTCCACAGCAAATCAACTTCTTTACCAAGTAGAGCACTCTACACAAGAATAAACAGAAACGAATGTCTATAAGCACCATCAGGGAAGCTTCATTGGAAATTCCCTGCTAGATAAAATTTTATTTAGCCAAACAATGATCCTATTCAGAGGGCAAATGGTTCTCTGGCCCATTTTGGCCACTGGTTATTTGTTGCAAGGAAATGGGTTGCTAAGACATTGGTTGATTTGGCGCCCACCTTTGCCACATTACCGAGTAAAAACTTGCTCAAATCCCATGAATTTCATGAATTTCCCAAATTTTGTGGCTTTGTGAAGCAGTTTTATTTATGGACATAACAGCTATTATGCACATAACAGCTATTTAAAATTTTCTCTGTGTCAGGCATAGTAGTGAGGTTAGGAATAAAGCAGAAAGACAAAACTCCTCGCATTCACAGAATTGACAACCTAATTTCAAAGACAGTGAGCAGTGTGTTAAGTGCTGGTTATCCTATAATCACACTGGTAAGTTTTAAAAGTTGGTTCTTCTGTGGTTGATGACCGAATTCAAGGGTTAAGTGGCTACAGTGCTAGCCTGGTGGTTCTTAAGGACATTGCTTTTTCCTAGGGTTAAGATTCTGAGTGATGAAGATAGTGTGCCCAAGACTTTGGTGAAAAGGGAGAAGCAAGTGACATTGGTAGATGACTAAAAAGCAGGAAAGGTAGTAAAATACTAGCAGTCTCAGAAGGCCAGGAGAGGTTCCCAAGGGTACTGACTGCATCAATTCTGCTTGCAAGGGCGAGGCCAGAAAGTGGAAGAACTTTTAGTGAAGAGGCTAGTGAAGTCTGCTGACCGTTGGAAGAAGTTCCAGGGGCACCCACTGAAGGAGTAGGAGAGAGAAAAGCCAAGGACATTTAGGTTAGTGAGGAAGAAGAAAAGAATATTGTGGGGTAAGTGTCCTGGGTTGAGGATGGCCAAAGGGGTGAACATATTGAAATATAACTAAAGTTTGCAAGAATGTAAGACACAAGGATGCTCAGACTCTTCTGGATTCACTGGAAATTGAACAGCAGTTCTGAGAGTTACCTTGAGTTGTGGGGGAAACTCCCATCTTTTTAAAGGGAATGTCAATGTCTGAATGAATTGTATTGGCAGTGGCGTCTTCCATGGCTTCATGAACCACGGAGCTTGGAAACAATGAGATTCCTTCATATTGGGGCACAGGGTGAGAACGAGAGCCCACTACACATGTCTAATGCTTGCTGATACAGTAACATTCGATCTGAAAAGATCAGTATGGCTTGGCTTTGCTTATTTGTGCCTTTCTTCAAAAAAGATTTGGAAGAATTTTACAATATCACTTTAATAAGTTCTTCAGAATTGTGGTCTATTAAAAAGTAAATTAAGGGCTTCTCAGGAAGAGTGGGCAAAACAAGCATTGAGGAGGAGGAAGAGACACAAAAGCTGTGAAGGGAAAGATAAAATGCTGGCAAAACCAGCGTAAAGCGAGCAAACTGCAGGATCCTGGTATCAGTCATTCTCTGTGAAAAACGACTTCCTGTAATGCTCAAATGGGTGCCACGCTCTAGAGGGGATGTAGAAACAGGGCATATCTGTGTAGCCTCATTCCCAAACCCTGCCTTTCAGGTGCATGAACTATGCATTGCCCCACTGTTAGAATATTCCTGCAAGTGCTGTTGGCAAAAGTAAAATCTCTCAGGAATGGTTCACTCTCTGTACTCCGAGTTGAGGTTTTTATGTTTCCACCCATTTTTCTTAAGCTTTTATAAGAAAAGCACATCCCACGATACTCAGTTGCTGGTGCTAATACTAGTGCTGAGCATCCCAAGGTAGAGGAAAGCTTCCCCGCTCTGTCCATCCAACATCAGGACCCGACTTGTTCTTGCAGTGCTCTCCAAACCTTCCCTCCAGCAGCAGCCTTGGCATGGCAGGCTCCAGAGAAGTGACTTGAGTTCCTGGACAATTTCTTAAGAATTGTGTATCCTTACCGGCCAGTACGTATTTTCTAACCACAGTATTAATAATGGTAGTGATAATAATGATAATAGCTCACTACATGCTTCATTCATAGTCACTGCTCTAAGTATTTTAACTACAGTCTAAACCCTACTAAGTACAGAACTTGTGCCTGCTTTACTCTGTTGTATCCCAAGTACCCAGAACTGTGCAAGGTGCACAGAAAGCAATCAAAGTAAGTTATTTATTAAATTAGAGCAGTACCCAGCTATGGTGGGTTGTCATTGCCTGGCTTTTACAGATGATAAAACTGAGGCACAGTGTGAATAAGTAATTCGCTGACACTGCACACATAAAAAGTGACAGAGCCAAGCTTCGAACCTGGCAAGACTGTTGTTTTTCAAAAATATGATGAGCAGTTTTTGCACAACAATAATAAAAGAAAATTTGGCTGTATGCAAAATGGAACATCCTTGGATAACCTCTCTTTTGAATAACCAAGCACTGGATCCTTTACCATATTCTTGCCACATGCTGAGTTGACTTGGTTGTTGTTGTTTCTTTTCATGTAACTTACATTTTCTACGCTAACATTTTATGAATTGAGAGCTATTTTTTGGCCATTAAGAATATACCTCATTTGGTGAATCCATATGGTATTTCTTGAGACTGCCAAAATACACAGAAACTATAATATTAACATCTTGTTTTAAAGGGAAAAGTATCTCTCCCTTCTGAAGACTCAATCATTCAAATTCTGGAAGCCAAAGAATGTCTTCAGCAAAATTTCCTATTGGTCATCAGGTAGACCCACCTCTTTTAAAGTATGTTCCCAAACATGCACCTGATATCCAAAAACGTGGAAAATGAAACTTCTATGCTTTTCTATATTTGAAAGATTTCAAAGAGTATATCACAGCAGTGTTACAAGTAGCCTTTAAAGTGATAAAATAATTAAATGTCTTCCTTGATAACTGAGATTAAAGGGGAGTTTAGTGTGTTATTAAAAGGATGGAAGAATTCTTGACAACTCAGTTCTGGCACTTTAGGCAACAATACATCTTCCAGGGCATTCCTGTCATCAGATTTATTTGTAGCAACTCAAAGGAATTAGTAATGTTGATGACCATGACAATACTGAAGAGCAATTTGTGTTTCTTAGCTCTGAGGTACAGGGATGAGAGAGTGCCCCTACACCCTCAAATAATTTATAATCTAGAGACAGAAATAGAAAAGTGAAAAGACATGTAAAACCCAAATCATAATAAGACTCAATTCAAGTGTTGTGGCTGTGGCATGGGTAGGATGTGCTGAAGAACAGTAAAAGAATGCTTGGCTCAGTGTGGGACACACTTAAAGGTTTCTTGGCAGAGTTGTCAGTGGAACTGAATTTATAAATCTAGGTGTTTCCTAGATGGAACATTTAGAAGAAAGGTTAAAGAGAGGAAAATGACATCAGGGAATGGTAAGCACTTAGGTGTGCCTGGAGCAATGATATTTTATTTTTTTTCTTCCTTCTTCTCTCTCCATTGCTTGCCTGCCTTGACTTGCTGGATTCAAACTGCCAGACCTGTGCTTGTTGCCTTGGAGTTGGAGAAAAAAATAAAAGTATCAAAAGTCTGAGAGATCCTGTTTCTGAAAGCTAAATACTTTGTTGAGAGTTTTAGATGATTGATGGAAAAATAAAAGGAGATTCTTAAGAGGATACAACTTACATTCAAAATGTTGTGGACAGAGACAGAAAGGATTTTTTCCAAACTAAAAAGATTTTGACCTGCATGAGATAGTTTTTTATTTTTTTCTGTATATTTTTCTCTGCTTTCCCTTTCTAGAAGGTGGCCAGTTTCTTTTTGTGTTTTTGTGTTTCTTTGCCTGGGGGAGTTTTGGTTTTTATTTTCTAAAGTATCATTGCCAGGAGACACATATTTTACTCGGAGGGTGACTAACCTTGTTAAGGAGAGGGAATAGGACTAGGAGGCAAGTGATCTTCCAGCTTGAGAAAGGAATGGGGGACTTCAGGTCAAGTGTAGACATGCATCTCATTCCGCTTATGTTTCCTAGGAAGCTGGCACAATGGAGAAAGGAACAGGGTAGGGTGGGTCTGCCAACCTCGGCAAAGATTCTTATGCTTGGGGAGAACTAGCTGTGCTACCCTCCTTCAAGGAATATTTTGTTTATACTTTTGTTATATATTTGTGCATATTAATTGTATTAAATTAATGGACTTTATCATGACATTTTCATATGACACACTGTTGTAGTTAGGGTTTGAAAGGGAATAGATTTAATATAGGACCAGCAGAACGAAGGATCTGTGCCAGTAGGCTGAGGGATCTGTACTAGAGCCAGGAAGTGATGCTCAAGGTAAGCAAGCACCAGAGCTTCCCCGAAGAGAACCACAGCCATCCTCATCGACAGTGAGGACCTGAGCTCCGCCAACGATGAGAATAGCTGAGTTCATATTAGGAAAGCCAGGAGAATCAACAGCACATCATCTTCCCCTCCAGTTCTCTTTTTATATTGTTGGCAACAATCCTCAGGTGGGCCTTCTACATCCAGAACCATACTGATTCGGTTTAGCGGGGTGTTACAAGTTGACCATTAGTTAATCTACCATACATCCTCTGATATTACTCTCCCTCATCCTCACATTGCTCCCATTCTGCTTCTCAGATAGTATCCTTCTATTTTTATGTGGATCTTGCACCTGCTACTTGCCTGAGTGTGGCTTATTTTATTTAATGTAATGACCCACCCATTTTCCTACAAATGACATGATTTTATTCTTTATGGTTGCATAATACATTTGTGAGTGTGTGTGTATACTTATGTATTTACCTATTATGTTTTCTTTATCCATTTATCTGTTGATAGATATACAGGCTGATTCCATAACTTGGCTATCCTGAATACTGCTGCCTTAAACATAAGTATGCAGAGTTTGTATGATGACTTTAATTCCCTCAGGTATATACCCTACAGTAGGATAGCTAGATCACATAATAGCTCTATTTATAGCTTTTTGAGGACCCTTCATACTGTTTTCCATAGTGGCTTATTTACATTCCTACCACAGTGTATAAATGTTAATTCTCACCCTGTACTCTCCATGCATCTTTGCTAGGATTTGTTATGTTTGTTTTCTTGGTAATAGCCATTCTGACTGGGGTAAGATGGAATCTCAGTGTAGCTTTGATTTGCATTTCCCTAATGGCTAAATATATTGAGCATTTTTTTCATATATTTATCGGCCATTTTATGTCTTCTTTTTAAAAGTATCTGTTCAAGTCTTCTTCCCATTCATGGATTGAATTGCTTGTTCTTTTGGTGTTAAATTTGTCTTTTTTTAATGTCCTAGACATTAATCCTCTGTCAGTCAGTTATCTGACAAAGATTTTCTCATAAGGGATCACGTTTTAATTGACATAAGGCTACTGGGATACTCACAGAATCCTGGAGGAGGAAAGTTAGGAAGATTAAAAGAAAGTCGATAAGAACTGAGAATAAAGCTTTCTGCTGGAAGTTAGTTTTAATTATGTTTTAGAGAAATAATTTGACATTCCAGACAAAGGTGGATCAAAATTCATACCCACTGCGTATTATAGAATGATTTCCCTGATATGTTAAGGAATGAATACAAGAAAACACCTAAATTGAAAGTAAGTAATTTGTTAGGATGCATATACCAGAAAATCAAACTAACAATGACAAGGGTCTAAACTCAGGGAGGGGCTCTGGGACTTTTGAAAGATGCTGAATCTGAAAGAAGCTCAGGAGATAGAACTGAAATAGAGGAAGGGTCAGTCAGGGTCTAGTCAAAAGGCATAAACCGTGCAGCAATTGAACAAGGAAATTTAATGTGCAGAATTATTAACTAGTGAAAGGCAATGACTATTAAAGGATAAAGAGAAGTCTAAAGAGTATGGGAATAGCAGATACAAATAACCACTTCCCCTAAGAATGAGGCAGAATACCCAATAATGGAACACATTTCACATTTGGGAAGACTCCCACTCACCAAGGCTGATTGATCTTGATGGAAAGGGTGCTTCTGTCATCCACTGGATGATGAAGTTTGATGAGATGCTACCATCTGAGGTTGGTAAGCAGCCAGAGTGCTATAAAACTTGCTGTAAAATTAGCCTTTGCATGTTGGTGGAACTTGTTGGGAGGTCACTTTGCAGTGAACTTTATTACGAAGCTCATCGTTGCACCAGTGGAACTCACTGGCAATCTGAAACTCTTGGAGATGAGCATTGGTGCATGTTCTCCAAGCTGGACGGGCAACACAGAGGCAAGAAGATAGAAAAGAAAACTGGAGTCAGGAAGAGAAGCCTTTTACTCCTGCAGTGTCCCTCTACTTCCTCCACTGACACAGCCTAACTTTGGGCTGGCTAGCAAGGGAGAAATGTGTACAGGGCCAGCTCTAAGATCACAAAGAAGGCAATGAAGGGTGGATTTGGAGTTTGGAGGCCATAGATTTGTTTAAAATTAGGGAGACCTCTAAGATGACTTCCATGGTCTTAGTATCTGTCCACTCTCAAATTTATAGCTGAAATCCTGATCCTCAAGGCAGTAGTATTAGGAGGGGGAGCACTGGGTGATGAGGTGACTAGGTTCTGAGGCTGGAGCCCTCATCAGTGAGATTCCTGATCTTATAAAAGTGGCCTTATAAAAGTATTGCTCCTTTCTACCATGTGAATACACAGAAAAGGAACCATCTATGAACCAGTAATGGGTCCTCATTAGACACTGAATCAGGCAGTGCCTTGATTTTGAACTCCCTGACCTATGGAACCATGAAAAATAAATTTATTTTTTTATAAGCTACTCATCATATGGTATTTTGTTATTAAAAATTAACTAAGAAAATGATTTACAGGATTTTTTTTTGCTTGAGTGGCTTATGTTGATGCTTTTTGATAGAAAACAAATATCAGATTGGTGGAAGCATTTGATGGATTCAGATGATATTTTGTGAGTCAATAAGACTACATGTAGAATGAAAAGGGGACAAGGCTAAATTGACATATGAGAATACCAATATTGTAAGAGTAGGTAAGAGATTCCTATGAAAGAAACCTAGAAGATAAAGGCTATAGATAAAATATAGATTCCAATAGAGAGAGATTTAAAGAAAGGAAACAGTGGTAAATATTGCCAAATGCTGCAGAGAGGCAAAGTAATAGAGCTGAAATATGACAACAGGATTTAGGAGCTGGCAGCTCTTGTGTAGAATATTATCACCTACACTGCAACTATAAAGGGTGGATAAATGACTTAGGAGATTGGACTGTGTGGATTGTATTGTTCTAGAGTTTTGAAAAATGAAGAGTTCTATAAAATGCTATGGCTATTTTCAGAGGACTTTGTTTTTAAAATTTTTTTTATTTTAAAGAGAATAAAGCAAAACAAAACAAAACAAAACAAAACAGATCAGAACAGAACAGTGCAAGCAATACAGGACTTCAAAACGAGACAACAGGAAATCAACAGTGGTTACCATAGTGTCTCTTGTTTTCTTTGAAATAGTTGTTCATACCTTCACACACAATAAATTCAAACAAAACAAAATAGTGTAAAACCAATCCAAACAAAAGAATGAAAGCATTGCAGGCCTTCAAAACCAGACAATAGGAAATCAACAATGGCTACCATAATGTCTCTTGTTTTCTTCAAAATAGCTGTCCATGCTTTCTCACATATTGCGATCAAATAATAGAAAACAGACTAAAACCAATCAAATCAAAGAATAAAAGCATTATTGGACTTCAAAACATGATGAAAAGAAATCAGCAATGGCTACCATAATGTCTCATTTTCTTCAAAGTAGCTGTTCATACCATTGCATATAGTAAAATCAGTTCTTGTAAACTCTTTAGGAGACATTCTAGGCATGTATAAGCCTATACATGTACAACTATCCTGTCTGTGTTAGACAGAATAACAAAACAAAGCACAAGAAAAACAAGAAACAAAAGAGACAAATAACAATAACAGAAAGCCCAAGACAATAGCAATATAGGCTTTCAAAACAAGGTGGATAGGAAAGGAAGAAGTTAAATTATCATTATTTGCAGATGACATGGTACTCTACATAGAAGACCCCCAAAACTCCATTGAAAGACTTCTAGATGTAATAACCAAATTCAGCAATGTAGCTGGATACAAAGTCAACACTCAAAAATCAATAGCATTCCTGTATACAAACAACTAACTCACTAAGAGAGAAATAAGAGAAATCACACCCTTCACAATAGCATCTGAAAAAAATGAATTACTTAGGAATCAATCTAACAAAGGAAATAAAAGATCTATTCAGTGAAAATTACAGTACTCTGAAAAAAGGAATAGAAGAGGATCTCAGAAAATGGAAAGACATTCCTTGTTCATGGATAGGAAGAACAAACATGGCGAAAATGGCCATTCTCCCAAAATTGTTATACAGATTTAATGAAATTCCAGTCAAAATACAAATAGTATACCTCACAGATCTAGAGAAATCATTCCTAATGTTCATCTGGAACCAGAAGAGACCTAGAATAGCAAAGGCACTTCTGGGCAGCAAGGGCAGGGCAGGAGGCATTACAATCCCTGACTTGAAGTTATACTACACAGCTACTGTGATAAAATCAGCAGAGGACTTACTTTGAAATTGGGGATAGGGCATGTACAAGTAACTCTGATACTACAAGGAACATTTTATGAAACTACAAGTGTCATTGGAAGACAAAGGACAGAGACTTGTCTCAGATTGAGAGGATAGTAGGAAAGGTTGATGTGGGAGGACACATTTGGGCTTTGCAGAATAGGTCGAGTTTTCTACTTCCAATATCTATCCTTCAGTATGTTCATCATTTTTCCTTTGGGTTTCCCACACAAGAGAAACAATGTGATATTTAAACTTGTGTGTTCAATTTATTTCACTTAAGATTATTGTCTTGAGGCGGAGCCATTTACCTACAAATGATACAAATGCATCATTCCTTACAGCAGAGTAGTCCTCCGTTGTACATGGACTAAATGAATCCAAGTGCATAGTGGTTGGGAAGATTGTGAGATTTGAGCTCTGTGTGATATGTCTAATGGCAAATATTTAGAGTACTGCTGGAAATGGAGACACTAAGAGAGAAAGTTTATAGAACTTTTGACTATTTAACAAGTACTTTGCAGACAATGAAAATCCTTTGAATAGTAAATCAGGACTTGACCAGCACTGTGTTTAGTGAAATTGCTGGGAACAGTTACATGAAGGACTGACTGGATAATATATGTGTATATGGTTTTACAAAACAAGTGGCAAGAAATATTGTTGAGATGTTGGAATATAGTGAACATGACATGGAGACAAAAAGGAAGTAGAGTTTACAGTGATTCACTTGGGAGTAGTGATATCATTCATAGAGATGGAGAAGAAAAGTATGGGTCACTTGAGTTGGGAGGAACTTTCCTTTGGAAAAATAGTGTAATCCTAGAAGATTAGAAAATGCTCATTTTTATCTTTCAGTTTCTAATACAGTAGCTACAAAAAAATGGGTGCTGTTTACATGCAAACCAGTGTATGGAAGACTTTAAGAATGTACTCTTATCTAGGTTCTTGTCCATTCTGATTATAGGCTTTCTGTTAAGGAAGTGCAGGATTAGCAAAGACC